>BLKR01013043.1:0-14105 GCA_011170035.1 Teleogryllus occipitalis | reverse complement strand
AGAATGATTCAAATTAAACGTTGAATTATAAAATATTTTCTTTCCGCTACGTTTGCTTAAATTGACAATAAAACTGTGATTTATTAATTAATTAAAATAAATCAAACTAGAAAAATTAGATTTAAAAAAAATTCAAACGTGAACAATAACACTAACTCTCTTAGGGATGGGCTCTCGGGATTTGTGATGGCAATAATTTGAGGTTGGAATCGTTAAAACACAATTAAGTTCTAAGCCTTAGATGGTCGAAATATTGAGCAAGATTATAAACGAAAATATAATAAAGGATACTAATACACAAGTAGGAAGTAAAATACGGCTCTCCCTCTCTCACTTGTGTCGTAAAATTCATTTGAGAGTAATACCCACTGCCCTGAGATTCTTGATTGATTAATTAGTGATTAGGCGCGCGTTAACTGATAAGGTCATTAGTATCGTAAGTGCAGTGCGTATTTTTTCTCGTAAGGTGACAGTGATCTTCCTCCACTAGATTGTAGGATCCGGCACCGACCTACCATCGGCTAGCGAACTTTTCCCTATTAACGTATCTCCTATCAGCGGGTAACCGCCCCAACCGCGAAAATCCGAAGTCCCCAACTGCTCTCCCGCTGTGTGGTGGTGTAGCGCATGAGTGCATGTAAGGGAAGATAACAGTATCCGGAAAGGGAAGGAAAGATCGTTCACGTTCCTTGAGTAGGTTATTAGGTTTCTGCTCCAGCATTTGCCTGGCATTGATCGGATAGACGACGAAAAATTATCGATCAGTGAAGTCCGCCTCTAGAATTTCTCTCCAGACAGTGACAACTCGACCTAGCTCTCTAACCATTGTCAAAATGCCTGCCACCGTCGTGACTCGAACTTGGGACCTCCCAGTCAGAGGCACTGCAGTTACATCAGTTAATGCGTTGAACCACCTCTCCCGGTACATTGAGTTTCACACACTATATTTTCTACGACTAATGATAACTATTAGAAGTGAAATGTGCAGCTCCTATGCAGGATTCAGCTAATGCTCTCACGCAGTCACCTACGAGTAAATGTCCCATGTGGCATCGATTAAGCATGAACGTTGCTCGTATGCTGTCCGACTGCATACAAGTAGTACAAGAGTCAAGTTAGGACCCAATTTATTAAATAAATGTCATCGAAATGCACATGTTCTTGTTGGACATCAGCCTAATATTAGAAAGGACTACAGTCTCCCTCAGGAGAATTTTGGAAACAGGGGAGAGCATACCGTCACCCCCTCACGGGTTGTCTCGACACGGTAACAGACATATCTGACAAAAAAGTTAATAAAATTAAGGGCAATGTTTGATTATATCTCACTGCTTAGTTTGTAAACGTTTTTGTAATTGACTAAATCCTGGGGCGTAACTACGTTGTAAAACAATGATTTTCGTATACGAACTAATAAGATAATAATGCAAAGGTAGTTGAAAAAAATATTTTATGCGATGTTTTACACAAAAAAGTCGTACGATTCGTCTTAGTTCAATATTTTAAGGAGAAAAGTTATTGATATATTTCAAGAGTAATTTGCAAATGAATTTGAAAAGGACATAGAAAGTTTTAACTTTTATATTTCATTATATTTATAATATATTTTTTAAACGTCAACGTAAAACTTGTACTCACAAAAACAGAAACGTACTCGTATTATTGGTAAGGTGGAAGTAATATTATTATATTAATCTTCTATCCTAATCCTATTTTTTTTTCAATTTATTGATTTTGATGGTAAGTACATAGATTAGTTGTTAACAACTTTACATATGTATTTATTTCATATAGACTAACTTAAAACTAACTTATAATTAACTTAAAATTAACTTACAACTATTACAATGGGAGAGGAATCCCTAGTGGGTCCTCTAATCAGGTTCCAATTCGGCGAATTTGATGAGAAATGAATGGTAGGGGTATTTATTTGTAATTCTGGTTTGATGGATGGGATTTTTACCGAGTCTGAAAGGCGCCAGGGAGGGGATTTGATTTAAACTGGAGTAAAAGTTGGTGGAGAGATAAGCTATATGCTGTGATAACGGTTCGAGGTTAAATTCCTTATGAAGTTGGAGGTTGGATACGAACCATGGGGCGTTAGCAATTGTTCTAAGAAACTGATTCTGTATTACTTGAATTCTGTTAAGGTTAGTTTTGGAGGCGTTGATCCATATGGGGCAGGCGTACAGTAGTAGCGGTCTTATGACTGTTTTGAATATTAGTATGGAGGAGTTGAATGGAACCGAGCTATTTCTGTGAATTATTGGTTTTAGCTGCAGTAATTTTATTTTGGCTTGAATTAGTTTGTTATCTATGTGTTGCTTCCAGTTTAGTTTGGTGTCTAGTTGAAGGCCGAGATATTTAACCGGTTTGTTGGGAGGTAACCATTCTATTGTGTTATTGTTCAGTGTCATAGGAGTGAGTGGAGTGTAAGGTCTTAGTGTGAATATTTTGGCGGAGGTTTTATTTGGATTTAACTGTATCTTCAGTTTGGAAGCCCAGCTATCTAACATGTGAAGGTATAATTGCATTCTGTTTCTAATTAGATTCATGGATGTGTCTGAAGAGAATATGGCCGTATCATCCGCAAATTGAGCTGTTTGAATATTATGTAGTTTAGGAAGATCAGCGACATACAAGTTGAATAAGGTCGGAGAAAGTGGGGAACCTTGAGGGAGTCCAGCTTTTATTAATCTCGGATTTGAAAGGTGGTTGTTAACATTTACCGAAAATGTTCTATTGTCAAGAAAACTATTTATTATTGAGAGTATGTAGTGGGGAGTGCCAATTTTGATTAGTTTGTAGTTCAGGGCTTGATGCCATGTTCGGTCAAATGCTTTTGTAATGTCTATGAAAATCGCTATGGTGTGGTGTTTTCTTTGAAAGGCTGTGTATATATGCTCTGTAATACGGAGTAACTGATGTTGTGTGGATATTTTTTCTGTGAATCCAAATTGTTCTATTGGTATAGCTTTTGTTAGGTGGAGATGTTTGTTTAGTCTTTTTAGGATAATTTTTTCGAAAATTTTTGAAAGGTTTGGTAACAAGCTTATAGGGCGGTAACTGTCGGTCAAGGCAGCGTTTTTGTTTGGTTTGGGGATGGGAATGATAATTGCATGCTTCCAAGTCAGTGGAAAATAGCCGATTCTGAAGCATGAGTTGAAAATGTTATTTAAAAATGCTATTGCTGGGGGTGGCAAATACTTTAGAGCTGTGTTATTAATGCAATCGTGACCTGGGGATTTTTTAGTTGGGAGGTTTTTTATGATTTTCTTTATTTCAGTCGGAGATGTGTATTGGATTTTGTGGTGAGGTCCATGAATACTTTCTCTGTCTGTTTTTATTATGGTGTTGTGTTCGGGATGAAATTGTGAATTATTTAAGGTGAATGTCGATGCAAAATAGTCAGCGAGTTCTTCAGCTTTATGATATGATGAATAAGCTTTACCTGTCGTGGTTTTTAAGGGAGGGATTGTGTTTTTCTTTTTTAATATTTTCTTGGTGAATTGCCAGAGCGAGTTGTTGTTGGTGTTTAGTGAATTTAGTAGATTATGAAATTGTTGATTTTTGTGATTTTTTATGAGTTTTTGACAATGTTAGTGATTAGATTTAGTTCCTTCTTAAGTTCTCTAGTTTTAAGTTGGATCCACAGTCTTCTGGTTTTGTTTTTTGTGATTATTGCATTTTGAATGGATTGAGGTAATTTGCTGTATGTGTTTTTGTTAGCGTTTGGTAGTATGGTGGGTTGAGATTTTTTAATAGAGGAGATAATTAGTTCGTTCAAATAGTTTATTGATTGATCTATTTCAGTTGGAGTTTTCAGGATCTTTATTCTAGGAATTGCATTTCTGATTAAAGTTTGATAGTTTGCCCAATTTATTTTTAATGTATTTATTTTAGGGGTAGGGGCGTGTTGAGGGGTTAATTGTTGGGTAGTCATTAAAACCGGAATGTGATCCGAATCTAGTTCAAAAATTGTTGAAATGTGAAATTTTATTTTTGTGTTGGTTATGCCTAAATCAAGGATATCCGGTTTGCGCAGACGGTCGAATGGGTAATATGTTGGTTCGGGAGGAGATAAAACTTTTAAGTTAAATTGATTAATTATATTTGCTAATATTTTGCCATCGTGATTACTGGTTTGGCAGCCCCAGCTTGTATGTTTGGCGTTGAGGTCACCTAACAATAGGACATTTTCCGTGGGCTGGAAGAAATTTTGAAGGTTTGCGTTTTGGATTTTAGTACATGGTGGCTTGTATACTGATATTATTTTCCATAATTTATTGTTTATATTTATGTTAATTGCGATGGCTTCAATGCCGGGGGAGTTGGGGAGATTAGATTGGTAGTGATTATAACATGATTTTACTGCTATTAGTACGCCTCCACCTTTGGTTTCAGATCTATCAGATCTGTAAAGAGTGTAATTTGGGATGAATAGTTTGGTTTTTTTATTGAGGTGAGTTTCAACTATGCATGCAATGTCAACGTCGTAATGGTGAAGAAAGTGAATTAATTCTACCTTTTTGTTATTGATTCCATTGGAGTTCCAATTTAAGCAGGTTAATTTATTGTTGGGTTTATCTGCCAGTGCTATTGGTTAAGTACGCGGATACGGAGTTTTGAATGGTGCTGATTATAGATGGTATTAAAGAATTGATGAAATTAATAATGCATGAGGTGATGGCATTTATTATTGTGTTGATTATTGGGTTGCTGGCGTGGGGGTCTGGTGTTGGTGGGGAGGTGTTACGGGAGTTTTGGGCAGTTTTGGGTTGATTTTGGGAGTTCGAGATATGGTTGAAGTTCCGGATTGTGTTGGTTTGAGGCAATGGTGGGAATTGTTGATTAAGGTTCATTTGTGAGGATTGACCATTTAAGGATTGGTTTGCATAACTATTATCATTGGGCGGGGTTTTGGTTTTTTTTTCACTTATCTCTTTAAAGTATGAACAGTTCTGGTTCCTGATGTCCGCCCTGTGGTTTCCTTTACAGAGAGCACACGTCGGTGTTTCGTTCTTCTTGGGACACTTTACTGAGTAATGATTGCCCGCACAGAACGCGCAGTTGATGACGTGATTGCAGTTATTTTTTGTGTGTCCGAAATCTAAACATCTTTGGCATTGCAAGGGGCCTTTCGGTTTTTTACGTCTTTCTACCTTCACTCGATGGTTACATATTTGATCTATTGATAGAATGATGTCAATTGGTTCGGTTCCGTTAAATTCGGCGGCCACTACAGGAATGGGGTTGCCGTCCTTTTGGAGCCTGGTCACTTTCAAAATTGAAGGGAACCGCTGTTTTAAGTCTAATGCTATTTCGGATACTGTTATTGATTGATGCAGGTTCTTAAAAACCACTGAAAATTTTTTGTTTGAAGGATCTTTGAACGAATGAAAGCTCCTTTGTGTTTGTATTAAGTATTTAACTATATTACGGAAGTCTGTTGGTGTTTTGGCACTGATCTTGACTTTGTCATATTTAACAACTGATATGAAGTTACTTGTAACTTTATGCTTAAGTTCCTTGGTGAAATTATTAATGTTCATTATATTAGACACATATATTGGAGGAATTTTACCTGTTTGAGACAAATTATCGTTTGAGTGATTGTTTAGGTAAGCAAATCTCGTGTCCTCGATTTCATCATTGATTTTTCCTAATTCACTGAATCTGTTATCGGTAGGCACATTATATTCAAGTTCACTTGATAACTGAGATGGGTCACTAGATTTGTTTGGATCTACACTAAATTTTTTGTTTTCGTGAGAGTTTGAGGTATCACCGACTGACCTTTTTCTGGCGAGAGAGGTTGCCGTTGAAGGGTAGGTTTGGCCGTTGGTCGCGTTTACTGTTGAGTTGCCAACCTCGAGATTCACTTCGGGGTTGTGCTGCATCAGGGCTGCATCTGTGATGAAATCCATATCTTCACTAGATGGCAACATTTCCGGATTTTGAAGAACTTCGTCTGTGAAGGGGGTGTCGAATCCACCGTTGTTTAGGGTTAAAAGAGCACTGCTTATCGCATGCCCTGTTGAAGAGTTGACATCGAATGACATTCACTTATCACACGATATCATTTAAGTTGTCACTGCAACTTCGAAGTTCACTCACTACGGGATACTAGTTAACTGACGAACTGCGGGAGCTCCGCTTACTAGGTCCGCACGGCTCGGAGTCGAGCACTAGAATGAATGATCCTAATCCTATAGCCATCACCCAAAAAAGGCAAACAATATAGCTCAAAATTACACAAAAACTACTCGTAAATAATTGAAAACAGTGTACGCCAATTGATTAAAAGACCCGTTACTGAGAAAATATTGTTTTGAGAAAGAAACCTCTGGCTTTCGAATTGAAGGTGGAGTGAACACTTGAACTTCGCAACGATATAACTCAAATATCAGTTTCTGATTTGTGAATGATTAACATATCTCAAAACATCTAGGTTAAAAATATTTCAGTATTATAATTTTATATGCAATGAACAGAGGAACAAAATAGATCAAAACTTAAAAATCAAGAGTTTAGGAATTAGGCCCACGTTGGTTCACCAGTGCCAGTGGCCATGCGCCAAGGGCCATCGCTGCCTAAACACGCGGCGCGTTGGCGCCGCGCCGTTCCGGTCGCCCGTCGAGCGGCGAGCGTGCATACCAAGTGGTCTCATTACAGGGCGCGAGTCGGAGCAGAGGCACGCGAAGTTGGTGTTCGTGTTTATCGACCGGCAGCACCACTCCAGGTATTTGGGAGCGCTTATTTAAACAACCACGACTATCCACGGCGCAGCTCAATTTGGACGCTTTTTTGGACGTCATTTTGGAAAGGTTCGAATTTGATCGTAAGATTGATTCCATCATTACGCGGCACCTTTGCGAGGTATTTTATTTGCATGTAAAAGCACGCCGGCGGAATTACACAAAAGGTGAGCTGATAAAGGCACTTACTATTTCCTCGTGGGAACAATCTCTGAGGTAAATTCCGTATAAAATAAGACAATTTGAAATACTTCAGGACAGCCCTCAAGTGTTTATTTTGTAAGTATGATTCATAATGCTTGTCGCTGTCAAAAAAATAAAGGTCACAAGTAGAGAAATTTCCAATATTTTTTATTTCACTTTCACTATCTTTGATGGAGTATCTACAAATACTTCATCACATAATCAGTTTCAATTCCATTTAACTGTCGAGGAAAAATCACCTCTAGTCGAACTTTCACAAAATGCATATGAGAATGAAACCGAACTGAACTGTCCTCTTATCGTGGTTATCGCCATGAGATACGAATGACTGCGATTGATTCAATAGGCTCTCATTCAGTAGATATCCTCATTGTGCGAACAACGGATGGGAAAGAGAGAAGGCATATACATAACGCAATAAAAATGGAACGGAAATTGACACTGGTTGTGGCTTTCCTGGGTTTGATTGGGTCTGCACGATCAGGTTTCTTGAATGGCGGTGAGTTTCTATTACAAAAATAACGTATGTTTACATTTTTCTAATATTATATTTTCTTTTTTAGTTATCTTCATTCGTATTCTTTTTTATGTTTACGTAAAGCACGGAACACAAATTAATATTAGCAAATATATTTCTTATATATAACTTCTAAAATTGTAAAATATTCAAATATTCTAAAAGATTATCTAAAACGGACGACGTATATATATATATATATATATATATATATATATATATATATATATATATAAATATATATATATATAAAGTAAAAATTAAGAAGAAGAAAAAGAAGACCGCCTAGAAAAAGAGTATTTCATGACAACTATATTTCCCACTGAACTCTTGAAAACGTGCACAAATCGTGAAGTTACATTTATGTCCAGAAGCAAAACAAGGAGCCATCTCAGTATTTTCTCAACGGATCAGGGAAACTGGACCAAAAACCAAATCGAGATTGGATGTCATTGAACCAGAAGCTGAGGTACAGTACTTGTTACAGGCAAATTGAACTTTTAGAATTTTACTGTTCAATTGGTAAATAATATATTAAATATCATTGTTAAAATCTATATTTCTCTCCCTATTGATGCTCGTCATACTCACTAATTGTATAGAAACAGTTTTGCAGCAGAAACAATTTTACTTGCCACTTAAACTTGTGAATCTATTTTAATCGCTTAATACCCGACAATGTGTGTTGTAAAATAATGTACATGTATCGTGTGTGAACTTTTTGTAGTGAGCTGTTAAGACAGGCACTTGACGAATATAATAACTACGTCGAGTAATCATAGACATCAATCGTACACAATCGATCGAGTACAATCATAGACATCGATATTCGACTGAAATATATTCCCAGCTTTGAGTAAATCATTTTTTTGATAAAAATGAGTGATTCGTATATCATGAGCCAAGCCAATGGTATAATTCACATCTTTATAAAGAGAGGATTACAAGAATCGCATGGATAGGATTTGCTTATTATTCGTAATCTAAGTCTGGGTGCTATAGAACGTGTTTTCTCAAAATATAATGCCATATCTCAGACTGGAATGAAGCAATATGAAGGCTGACAGAATTTGAACGAAGTCTCTACGCGTAGATCAATGGACTTAATTTTGTGTTCAATACATTTAAATGGGCGTTCCATTCGAGGTAGGTTAGATTCCATGGAGGGACCCAGAAATTGTGCTATCTTAACATTATAGTTTATTATAATTGGAGTATACAGTTGTTTATTTGAAATAGAAAATGGCATTGAGACGATATTCTCTTCGTTTACTATTAATTTGTTATTACAGAACCAATTTGCAACATCTAATATAGTACTATTCGTATCATCCGCAAAGAGAATTGTTCATCCATTTCGAATCGTCGAGGGCATATAGTTTACGTATACTAGGAAGAGAATGATGTCTAAAATCGATCCCTGCGGGACTCCACGTGCAATTGGCAAAGAATCGGAAAGGTGTGTATATATAAAGTTCCATTTTTTCAGTAAGGTATTTGTTACTCTCTGAGATCGTTGTTTAAAGTACGAACATCTTCACATACAATATTTATTCCCGCCTGAGATTTGGCATAATATTCTGGGGGAATACATCTTATAGCTCCCAGACTTTTAGATTACAAAAAAGAATTGTACTAATAATAACCAAATCTCACCCACGTGATTCTTGTAAAAGTCTCTTTATTAATCTAGGAATTTTACCATTACCTCGTCTGGTGATTTATGAATCAGTAGTTTTTGTAAAAATCGACTTGCTTAAGGGCGGGAATATAATTTCCAAAAACAGTGATGCCCATAACTATAACACTCGATGTAGTAATCATATTCATCAGGTGACAGTATCAACAGCACATTACAAAAAATTCACTTACATGTACATTCTTTTACAATACTTATCCAGATGACATTAAACAACTAAACTCGATTAAAAAATAGACCCAAGTAAAATCGTAGCTGCTGTATAACTGTTTCTATACAATTAGAGATTATACTGAGCATCAAAAGGAAAGTAACATTAATTTTAACATATTTAATGTTTTATTTACCATTTTGACAGTATAATTCACCACGACCTGTAACAAGCATTGTACCGCAGATTCTTGGTCAATGACCCCCATGTCAATCAGGTTTTTCGTCCAGTTTCCCTGATCCTTTAAGTAGTGCTGAAATGGCCCCTTGTTTTACTTCTGGACATAAATGTAACTTCATTATCTGTGCACGTCTTCTAGAATTCAGTGGGAAATATAATTATTCATATTATCGTTCTCCATGTTGTCACGACAGGAAGTATTATTCCATGACGAAGAACATGGTGAGGGATAAGAGCCCTAATTTACTGCTGATTTACCCTTGAAAATATATTTTATTATATCGGAGCGAATATTTTATAAACAATTCTTGCAAAAAAACTCTTTTTACTTTCTCGTATATATACGTATATACGGGAGTAATATACGTAGTACAGAGAAAGTTTTGTAATGCTGCGGAAAATCGATTTCAAGATTTCAACGGAAATACATGTTTTCGGGTCCCCTAATCCCGGAAAAGTGTTGTTGTTTTCTTTCAATACGTCCGTCCGTCCGTCTGTCTGTCCGTCTGTTTGTCCGTCCGTCTGTGAACACTACTAGCACCTAAACCATACGTACGAATATTTTCCAAATTAAAGAAAACCCCTGTGCATCTGGTTCTAGTTGAAGCTTTGAAATTTTGAAACACATTTTTTAAAATTTCGGGGTACTTTACATGAAGCCCCCCGGACATTTTCAAAATTTTCTCACAAACAGCTCCAAATTTTTCTTTAAACTTCTTGTAAGAATGTATTAAAATACACTTATAAAGGTGGCGTATGTCCCATTTTCACGGTTAACTCGAACTAATTTTCGAAAATTGCAGAAGTTTGAATTTTCTGGGGGCTCTTCCTACAACTGTAAAATTGAAGACACACATTTTTCCTTCAATTGAAATTTGTTACCCAAAAATAGTTCTGTCATTAAGGTCATGTAGACTTTTTGAAATTTTTAGTAGTTTTTGTGCAATGGAGCGTGAAGTATTTGCATTTTTTAAATAACATAAACAAGATTCTCTCAAAAACAGCTCCAAATTTTTTCTTTAAATTTTTGGTAAGGTTAGCGCCAAACGAACCACATGCCGTGACATAAACGCCATATTGCTGTATTCTTTTGTTTTTTTCAAAATTTGCAAAAATTAAATTTTTTTGACTTGTCTCTCACGTCTGTAAAATTTATATTATAGGCAATTTCTTCATAATATTATATTTATGAGTACATGTGCTTTAAATAATGTCAAATAAAGTTTGTCGAAAACTCAACAGTTCTCTGTAAAAATGAGCACATAATTCCGAATTTTCACAAATGCTAAATGCTATTTTCTCAAAATGGCTCCAATTTTTTCCTTCAAATTTTTGTAATAGATAGTACTACTTGCTCTGTTTTGACGTAAAGTTTATTTTGGTGTCTTCATTTGTTTTTCAAAAATTACACAAATGTAATTTTCTGGAAGTACCTCTCACGCCCTTAATATGAACATTTTCATCGCTTTGTATGCATTATTACATTTGAGAGTGAAAGCGCTTTAAATGACTTCAAATGAAGTTTTTCGAAAACTCAATAGATTCCTGTGAAAAAGAGCTTAAATTTCGCATTTATAGTCATGCTTAATCGCCATTTTCTTAAAAACTATTACGAATTTTTCAATGAAAACTATTTTGGACGAGTTTTTACTCTTCTTTAATATTCTTGAAGTAATGATTCAGTTGTACTACTAGGAAAGCAAAAGGTTGAGAAAATGTCAAAAAAATGTACTTAGGGCGACGATAGATAGCAGCTGGCGAGAGAATGGCGCACGACCTTAAAGCCAGACCACACCAAGGACATTAGAAAAACCTTGTACGAGAAAGTCTGTGCCATTCTGTAGAACCTCTAGTTCTTTCTGTATTCAAAATTCAAGTAGTATATGTCTTAGGGTAGGGACATCAGATTTTGGAAACGTGCACAGAATTCACTTCACCCCATAGCACGTCACATTTTACAATAGGAAAATCTGAATTTATAATACTGGGATACATTCTGAAAAAGAAGTCAAGTTTCATTCGTTTGGGTAGAAGGCTACAGGATGAGTTGCCAAGGAAGTGTGTTCCTGCTTGCAAAAGTACATTCTTACTCAAGTTGCTAGGAATGTGCCAGGTTTTATTTCGTGGTTTAACTAGTGTAGTTGAGAACTGAACTATAACTAGAGGTGCTACAGAATGGAACAGACTTTCTTGTATCAAATGTTTCTAATTTACTTGGTGAGAACTGGATTTAAGGTCTTACACCATTTTCTGGCCAGCTGCCATCTATCGGCGCCTAAAGAATTTTTTAAGCTTTTTTTTCACAGGAATCTATTGAGATTTTGAAAAACCTCATTTGAAGTAATATGAAGCACTTCCCCTCACATATTGCAATTAGCACTATCCGTTTTCCGCACTACACTACGTGTTAGAGGCTTTTTTTTCTTAATTTAGCAGGAGGATTTATCCCCTTTTTCGTTTCCAGGCTCGGGCAATGATTTTTTTTCTTCCGAAAATCAGCCGTTTTTTTGCGCAGCATTACATAACTTTCTCTATACTACGTATACTACTCCGTATACGTATACGAAAAAGTAAAAAGTATTGAGGACAGTACGATAGTTTTTCCACAGAACGCAGAACTTTAAACAACATTTATTCTAGCGACAAAATTTTCTGGTCTGGCATAATTATTTTATTTCAACAGCGTTATTGTAAAATAATATTCTTGATTTTTTTATTTACAAGAAAAAGGTAATTATACTGTAGAATTCAGTTCACTCTCCAATGCCCACTTACTTCATATTATTCAATCTCCACTTCATCTTGTGTTCTAACATTTATTTCAGATTGCGAGCTTAAGCATCCGGATGGGAAAGTGGTGGATTATTACGAATGGTTATACGACCTCTTCTTTTACCCTCCTGTTCTGGACACGTCGCCTCCAGGTACTGAAATAGCTCGCTTCGCCTCCAGGAACATCGTGAGAATTACAGGTGAGTATTAATTGAATGTTATTAACTGCATTTTTGCCGTATGTAATTATCTGCCATGTAGATCTCTGTAGACCTTACCAAAATTTTGTTTACCAGATGCAGAAACTATTTTATTTCTTCTCAAAAATAACAAAACAGAATCACGTTTCTGACGAATGAACCAGTCTTCATCATAATCACGTAGTAAACCATTTCCCGTTTGTTCCGCCTTCATATGGTTTGTTCTCACCACCACTAGTTAGGACTTCTACGCTTCTCCTACAATGCACATGATTTTTACTTTCTCGCATTTACGTCGTAAATGCGAGACATAATTACGAAGAAAACGTTATGTAATCGTGTGCTGGAAAATGGCGAATTTTCGGCATAAATCTCTTATTGGCGGGCCCTGGTAACGAAAAAGATGAATTCGCTGTATAATTTGCTATATATAGTAAATTACTTCCTCGAACACGCGGCGTAGCCAGAATTCATGATTTTTGGGTTCTTGATACCGAAAAATCGATTGATAGCAAAATTTGTGTCTGTCCGTCCATCGGTCAGTCTGTGATCAGCTAGCGTAGACAGAAGAGATTGGGAAACTCAATATTGCGAAAAAGACTGTGCCATTTTGTCGCGCCACTAGTTTACATTTTTTCATTCTTTCATGCTTAACTGTGGAGGGTAGGGGCGATGGGGGAGGGGGAGGGGTTTGTGGTAGGAGGAGGGAATTTATGAGTATTATTAGTTACAGAGTCTTTTGGACGAATTCTCAATTTATATTGTAATTTGAAATGTACTAGTAAAGGAGCTATCGTGGAAGGAAATTCAGAATTGAATTTTATTTACCTCAAATATGATTGAACTTAAGAGAATGATTACACAAATTACTTGACTATTAACCGAGTAGTGAGTAATTAGAATGTCAATTATCCTCACAACTGAGTGAAAATACTGAATATTTGGATCAACCGATTGGTAAACACAGTTACTAATATTGATAAAATGATTTAACACAAACTAAAGTTGGCACAAATTAAAATAAAAACACCTAATGCACATAAGCATACTGAATGTATCGTTAGGTTGAAATAAAGTCTGACATCTGTGTTGTTCTGAAAAGCAGAGAAACAAAAAATAACAACTGATACCAAGCAGAGAATTTTCCCCGTGTAGAGAGGCATGGGTTTATGTCCAGATAAGGCACGTCGCGCACATGTTGATATTAACGCGGGACCTCGAGCCTCACTGAATACGTTAGTCAGCTTCTCAACAAAGAACATAGAACTTAACATCACAGCTAACATTGCTAATGCTGAGGTTGACACAGTTCACAGTTACGTAACTATCGGCAATTTGATCATTACGAGAGTGATTAATACTGCTCACGATGTAAATAAGATTACGTAATGGTACATGATGCGTGTATTCTAAGTTACTTCAAACAATTGCATGATGAGAAATTGTAATGCAGTTCACATAATCAGACAATAATTGCATCTAGTGCTATTATTATAAGTTCCAGATAGTTCACGAGGTCTAACAGTTCGTAGCGCACGCAATTGCATAACGTAAATAATATAAA
>BLKR01013042.1:0-14106 GCA_011170035.1 Teleogryllus occipitalis | reverse complement strand
TATATATATATATATATATATATAATATTCTGATACAGCATTTACCTAAAAATAAAATATTAGAATTTAACATAAAAATATTTATTTAGTGAAGTAAAATGTGTAAAATATAACAATTCACAATAGATTGAAATATATTGACAAAAAACTTAATAGCTAACAAATGATAATGAAACATTGATGTACCACTTAATCATTTATGTGTTCAGGTGGATTAAATACACAAGAACACTAAGAACATGTTTACAGATATCAGTAATTATTTCAAAAATATTTTATAACTGTTTCAAAACTATTTAAAAGAAACATTTTATAACTGTTTCAAAACTATTTTAAAACTGTTTCACAGGAACATTTAAATAGCAAATTTTATTACTGATCCCCAAAAACAAATTTAATTCACATTTTTGTATAAAAATGCCAAGAGTTATTTAAATTATGGCTAAATATATAGCTGAAATTTATTTTCGAATGTATTTGTTGTTTATTCCTTTTAACCTTTCATTTTACAAATTTAATATTCTTGTTTTATGTTTATATTAATTTTAGATACAAAAGGTTCAATTCTATTAATACCTTCATTATACTTAGGGTTCTTGCATTCACTAGCACAAAATTCATCTACATAAAATTAACACTTAGTTTATAATTACAATGAATTCATAAATAGTTTACATACTGTTTAAATAAAAAAACTGCAATTAAAATGTATTGCCCGGCATTGATTTACCTGCTGGGTTTGCAATTTGAATCAATCTCATTGCTTAGAAACCTCTCTGCCCATTTGAGAATGAATAAGCTCATTGGCCTGCATTTACAAATCCTACACTCCCAACAAGTTATTGTCATAACTATTGTTATTATCACCTGAATGCAACAATAAAAATTGTAGAAAAGAATGTGCACTCAATAACAACAAATAAATATAGTGAGAGGTCGGGATAAATCATAATTTTAGTATTGTGTAAGGTGGGAGAAGACCCATCACTTTAGTGTGAGACAAAATGATTGGCCTTCATTTTATTGGAGGAGTCAAATAATAAGTTTTCTTAGCAAATTAATAACCAGTTCTGAAGTGACTTTTAAATTTGACAAGTTATTTTGTTAAATGCATATTTTTCTGGATTGCTTCAAAATTTAGGATTATATTCTTCGAATACTATTGATTAATTTCACACACACATAGATCACTACTCAGTATCACTGGTAACTGACAGTGATACAAGGGAGGGGAAAATAATTAGGTGCAGACTCTTAGTCTGCTTGCATGGAAAAAAATAAAATATGTTATAAAACCTGTATATAAAAAAATAAAATAAAAATGCATATTTAATTAAATTCTGTAAAATTACCTATACTAATTCAGAAATTGAAAACAGCAGGATTAACTCTATTGAAGTCATTAATATTGTTGAAGATATTACAATGTCTTTGAAATTAGTGTTTGGACATGCAAGTGTGTCTGCCAAGGAAAAATTATATAAACCAATAAATTCAAATTCTGATTTAAAACTTCTATGAAATTTGTGATTCAAGAGCAGAAAATGCATAATTTGACCTCATATTGGCTCAGATTTCATCTTACAAATATGCTCCAATTACATCTGGTGATGTAGTAGGATGTTCAAAAAGATTCATTTTTCACAAAAGGAAGAATTTGACTGAGTAAAATTTAGAAAAATTGTTCCTGTTACAAAAGACAATGAAAAAAATACCAAGCTATAATTTGATTGTGCATGTTTTGTCAAATTTTATCTGGCATATGTATGCAGATTTTAGCATTTTAAAGGGCACGAGAATCATGTCTAGTAATATTGAATTGTTTTATTGCAAGAGGAAATTATTTTGTTCACTTGGCAAGGGAAATGTTTCAGGAAATTATCAAGGTCAACACTATTACAACAGTAATGACATTTCTTTGCCCAAGAATTACTAACACAACCTGAGATATTTTTCTCTGGTAATTTTAAAGTTGAATAATAGCCGAAATCATTGAATGTTTGAGAATGCAGTGTTATACATACTATATGCCACAAACAGCACACTGTGGCGAACACTAAATTATGAAAAACTTGAAACCTTTTTTCTTTGGAATCCAAAGTAAAAATTAATAATCTTTCAAAAGAAAATTACAAATTGTCACACTCCATGAACTTGATTGAGAACTCTAGTTGTAAAACAATGTCCTGAAAAACCAGCATTTTGAAGTTAATGACACTTTTTTAGCGGGAATGTGATTTTTTTATATTATTCATACTCATTTGTAGTCATTCTGAGAGCACTACTACATCGTATACATTGAAACTATAAAAGAATTATAACACAAGTTATATTACCTAATGAGAATTTTAAAATAACTTGCCTGGTCAAAAATGACACATATTACAAAAATTGAACCATTAATGTATATACATTTTGTGAATGTTAAATACGAATGAAATCACAAAAGTCCATGATGCTTGCAAAATTATCAAAATGTATATTGGCATCACCTTCAAATACATGTTCATGGTCTTGTCATAGAATGCAATAGGCATTTAGAATTAACAATATCCATGAATATCTGCATCAGTGAACCATCACCTGTTTCAATGACCAATTTCCATCACCTGTGCCAAAAACTACCTGAAAAATAAAATTAATACAATAGTATTTGAAAATATAATTAAAGTGATAATTATTGAAAAAAAGGAAGAAAGGGTTTTACAGCGTTTTTTAGGAATGCATTATTATTTTGTTCAATTATTTACAGAACATGATAGACTTTAGTCTCAATTTAAATACAGTAATCAAAATTCTGTACACTTATAACATATGGGAATACTACACAACAATTAATTCTACAATTTCTAATTGCCATTAATGACACTTCAAGACTATATTAAAATTATTTCAATGAATTGGCAACATAATAATTTTTTTAAAAATTTCAATATGAATTTGCAATGCTTAATTGAGTATTAAAAACTAATCAAATAACAAACTTTTTTAATAGGTACTTTTTTGACTAAAAAAGCACAAATGAATGCAAAATAATGAGTTTGGAAACCACGCCCTCTATATCCACTTAACAACATTAGAATTTGAATTGAAAGGATTCAAACCGATTATGTAAAACGAAATAATTGTTTATCTTGTTCGATATAAGCTTTTAGAGGAATTTTACAATTTACATTAAAATAACTTTGAGCTGGATTAATGGCCAAGTTTTGTACGTTATGTCCAATAGAAATGCACATAAACTAATATATGCCTTTCTATTATTACAACTTATAATACAAATATATACGTACCTAAAAGTTGCAATTCCATTCCACCGTTCTCTTTTAATCTTGGTTGACAATTATTTTGATTTCAAATAGGCGGTGTAAATGAAGGTATCATTTTCTTTCGAACTTCATTCGCCCGTTTACTCCCAATGAAATAAGATTTTCACTTCAAAGAGGTAATTCAGACTCGGTAGTCTGGCGCCTATTAAAAGATATCCACCAATATCCTTTAGATTATAATTCACACTGATGCAGCACGATCAGTTTCAATACGGTACTGACCAGTTAACTCATAGTACGTTCAGCGATTTGCTTCGCCAACAATGTATTCCTCTACAGTAACAAATTGAAAACTTTCACAACGATGCGCTTTTCACCACTTCGAAGAAATTTTCTTGAAGGGTCAGTCACTCGTTGGACCGCGGCGCGACGCTGCGGTCCAACGAGCCGCGTCACACGCTTCCTCCTGACCCTCTCCCACGCTCGCTGCTGACCCTCGACAATCCACGGCTGAAATATCACAGGTCCTTATCGCCCAGCAACACGAATGCAGTTCACACTGGTCTCCTTCGTTTGCAGTAGTTTTGATGCAAGGTTAATTTATCAACCGATGGCTCAAATTAATTCTTATGTAGTGAACCTACACTTGTTCATCCTTATTTAAATCAGGATTTTTCTTAGGATGAACGGATAATATTGCGTTGCGGTCAGGTTGCAGCAAGCTTTGGCGCGCGCGCGCAACTTCCTGTCTCCCCCCCCACGCCCTTCCAAGAGCCCGCCGAAGGCCTTGGGACTGGTAGCTGATAAATATATAACGTAATTAGTCTGTCTTTCGACATTTATATTTACATGTGTAACAACGCAGACGGAAAATAATATAATTATTAAAGTTTGTCTTAAACTTCGTTCCCGTTTCGAGCAAGAAAGACAGATATGTTTTCTTTGCTTGATAAAGTCATAATTATCGCATCAATGTTTATTTATTTATTTTACGTCAAAAACACAGCTAAAAAACTGCGTATGACGTGCTATGGGGAAAAGTGAATTGTGTGCACATTTTCGAAATTCTGTGATCCCTACACTAAGTCATATACTACTTAAATTTTGAATTTTGAACTTTGAATTTTGAAAGGGAGAAAAAAAACAAAAAAAAAACTCCCATGTAATAAAATCTATTTTCAAGGATAAATAAGCAATAAATTTTGGCTCTTATTACTTCCTGCCGCGACAACATGGAAACGATAATTTGAATAATTGTATTTCCCACTGAATTCTAGAAGACGTGCACAGAAATGAAGTTACATTTATGTCCAGAAGCAAAACAAGTGGCCATCTCAGCATTTGCTCAATGGATCAGGGAAACTGGACGAAAAACCTGATCGAGATGGGGGTCATTGACCCGGAAGCTGTGTTACAATAGTTGTTACAGGTTGTTTATACTCATTTATACAGTCCAAATGGTAATTATTGCATTATGTATCATTGTTAAAATTAATGTTACTTTTCTTGTGATGCTCAGTATAGTCTCTAATTGTATAGAAACAGTTATGCAGCAGAAACGATTTCACTTGGGATTTCAACTTTTCTATTGAATTTAATCGTTTAATGTTATCTGGCAAAGTGTAAAATAATGTACATGTATTGTATGTGAATTTTTTGTAATGAGCTGTTGATACTGTCACCTGATGAATATGATTTCTACGTCGAGTGTTATAGTAATAGATTTCGGCATTTTCTGAAAATATATTCCCGCCCTTAAGCAAGTCATTTTTTACAAAAACCACTGATTCGTAAATAAAAAGACACGGTAATGGTAGAATTCCTAGATTAATAAAGATAGGCTTACAAGAATCATGCTTCATGCATCATGCTTCTATTATGTAATTAAAATAATGTATATATATATATATATATATATATATATATATATATATATACACACACACATATATACCGTGTTGTACCATACATACATACAACCGGTAAACCCGGCTTGTTCGCAGTAAATTTATTTGCAAGGGACAGGTGTTCTTTTTCGTGAATGGGCTCGGGGTTATTAATCAGACACCATTGTTCCGTGAACAAAATAAACATGAATTATTTATTATTTTAAACAAATCACTATTGATTACAAATATCTGTGATTGTCTTTATCCTTTTCTTTACCTCACCCAGAATCACTGTTAGTTCTTTCGATCTTACATCGATCGAGGAAATATTTACCGTTTAATACTCCCCTCTCGAGCGTCGGCGGCTTCGGGGACTCTCGGGTTGTCTCGTACTCCTTCGCTGTGCTGCCTATGCCCGCTCCACTGGGGGCCAGCCGACGCGATGCGCTGCGTTTCCGAAGCACTTTCTCCAGCGTAATCTTCCCACGGTGCCTCTGCGCCACAATAATCCCACGGTGCCTCTGCGCCTCCCCGCTGAACTCCTTTCCAGTTCACCCCGATCTACTCGATGTCACCTTCCGCGAGCTGACAAACGCCACTAATTATTCAATGTACAGTTTACTAGCACGTGTCTCACCATTTCACCAGGCTACTAGTATCGTGGCGTACTCCTCTGCACACAAGTTCTCTCGATCAGTACTACCCCGGATAATAGCTATTACTCTGGCACTACGTCCGAGCCACTAATGATGGTTATATCTAGCACAACTCGTCCGTCAATCACTATTGGCAGCGCTCATTCGTTCGCGACACTATTCTACCTTGTTCGAACGCGGAGCAGCCCCAGGTACTTCCTTCCTTACAGGCGTCCGGCTGTACACTGAAGCCTCGCGGCGTCTTTTCTCACGCCTTCGGCCAACCGACAACACTTCGCCGCCCGTAGCTGTTTCTTGTGGCTAGCGGGCGCCCTCTGGCAACCGTTTTGCCGCGTACTCTTACTTGTTGTATCGCCGTTTCTTTAGGCAGAAACGCGGTGCGTTTCATTACCCCCTCCCCCTTTTTTTGATTTTTCTCCGGAAAATTCAATGACTTCATGGTCTATTCTTGTTCATTGCCTTCTCATGTTGGGCAAGGTCTTAAATTGTAGAAATTATAATGTCCCACCACCTCTCTGTTATCGTTGACTAGTTTAGCCACGTTTGGGTTTGTTATCTGTTCAATGATGTACGGCCCCTCATATAATGGGAAAAATTTTGTATACAACTTTAGTTTAGGGTTGGAAACTTTAGGGACACGCAACAATACTGTCTGCCCTTCGTGAAACTCATATGTTCTCTTCTTCAACTTTGCCTTCCTGTCCTTACCCGCTTGCACTAAGTTTTGACGTATCTGTTCCGATGTCTTCGGTGGTCCTTCCTGAGTGACTTCCTCTCTCTCCAGAGCATATAGTATGTGAGGTGGTTTCCTTTGGAAATGTGCTTCCCAGGGTGTCATGCCAATACTGTCATGAGGAATTTGATTCAGCCAGCGATTGATGTCCGGTATTAACTCATTCCACTTCCCATGATTCTCATTACAATATGTTCTAAATAGTCTGGATAATTCTTTCATTATCCATTCTGACGGATTTGATTGAGGGTGTCTCACAGTAGAATGAATCGGTGTCGCCCCCATGCCCTGTATGCCTTCTATCCACCTTTCACTGGTGAACATCGTTCCGTGGTGACAATATTTGTTTGAACGTCCCCGCACATTGAATAAATCTTTTCACGAGTTTCAAGCAATTATTTGAGTTAATTTTGTTCACTGGATATACTTGCACGAACTTCGAGAAGACATCCATAATTACAAAAATGTATTTATTCCCTTTCGTCGTTCCAGGCAAAGGTCCGTATGCATCCAATGCAGCCAACTCGTTTTTCTCTTTTGGTATAATGTGATGCATCGGCCCGTCATATTTGCGGTTGGGGTATTTAGCTTTGAAGCACGTAATGCATGAACTTACTGTTCTCCTAATTTGCCTCCTCATTCCCTTCCAATAGCATAAAGATTGTATTGTTTGGAATGTCTTCTTGGCACCGAAATGTGCCAACGACGTGTGCACAAATTTAATTAATTCACCAGTGCAATTTCGTGGAACCCAAATCCTCCATGTTTCTGGATTCTCTTTGGCCTTGATCAGTACTTCTATCTGATCAACCTGTTGTTTCAGTCTTTCTTCTATCCCCTCCTCCGATAACACGCCCGTGCATATTTCTAATCCCTCTTCCATTCCCATATCCATCTCGATTCTCTGGCTTCCTAGTTCTACCACTCTGTGGTCGAGATCAATAATCGCGCGTCGTTCGGATAAAAAATCTGTCCCTATAATCACCGGCTACAACAATTTCTTTACTACTAGAGCTACCACTTCGTACTTCTGATCGCCAATTTCAGCATTAAACATTATTTGTTTCGTGATAGGGCTTGACTTCTTCTGAGTGGCTCCTATCACGTATGCCCTATTCATGGGCAAGCACATTACTTGCTTTCCTTTCGCAATCAACTCATTATAAAATTCTTCTGATATAATTGTTGTAGTACATCCAGTATCGACCAGTGCTTCCGTTACCACCCCCTCATATTCTACTTTGATCGTGGGACATTTTCTCATGCGAACTTCCGAACTTTTTTTCTCTGCCACGGTTGTGATTCATAGGACACCGACTGAATCGTATTGATAAGGACCACATTCAGCTCTTCCTCCCTTGTGTCCGTCATGGGGTCGCCTGTCATCACGGACTCTATCTGTTTAAAGATGTTCCCTGTCCTCCACTTGGACCAGGCCGTGTTGATTGATTGGGCGCACCTCGGTTCGTTCCTCTCTCTTCTCGACGGTTTGGGTCTTGTCCAACCCACTCCGGTCTTTGATTACTCGGTTCCGATTGCCACCGGCTTCCTGTCTCGTGTCGCGTCCACTGGTTGCCTGCCCCACCACCATTCCCTTGTCTATTGAATGGCTCCGTTCTTAACGCGTTCACGTTTCCTTCCCTCTTATTCTTCGGGGCATTGGCAAATGTTAAGTCATATCCTCCTAATGCGTTCATAAAGCTCTCTAAATTGGTATGGTTCGAACTTCGCAAGTTATTTTGGATCGACACGGGAAACTGACGTGTCAATAAACACATAATCTCTTGATCATTCATTGGGGGACGTAGTGTCCTACAATCTCCAACACGTTGCGTCGCATATTCCCGTAAAGTTCCCATCGACTGATTATAATAACCATTCATTAGATTTAGCTTCACATTCATTTGGATCTCATCGTTCCAATACCGCTCATAGAACCGGTCTTGAAATTCCTTCAGCGTCCCCGGAAATACATCAAATGTGTCGGCCCACGTCCGGGCATTCCCCTCCAACATCAAATACAAAAACTGGACCTTGCATTTTTCCGACGTGTTGATCACGGTTAGGTGTCGTTCCGCTGCCCGCATGAATGCGCATGGGTTTTCTCGACCATCTCCCGAAAACTTCAGTGATTTCGGAGGCGTAAAAGTTGGTATTCCGCCCGCAATGATCGGCGTTGTCCGGCATTCTTTGATTAGCTCCACATCAGATTGCAGGGATGATACTCTTTCTTCGCACATTCGTATAGTCCCCTGTATTTCTTCTTTGATTGATTGCTGTATCATTTTGGTGTCTTCTTCCCTTTTGCGCACCTCGTTCGTGACTTGATCCTGGATGTTCGCCCTCTTGCTCTCCGCCATCTGGATTTCATTCCGAATCTGGTTTTGCACCTCCTTGCTCTGTGCGGTAATCTTCTCCTCAAGTTGTTGATGTAGGTCGGTTTTCAACTCCCCGCCCAATTTGTCAATCTGGGATTCTATCTTCTGATCCTGCTCTACAAATTTACTGGCGATGGATTGGTTTTGAATCTCGACCTGTTCCACTATTCTCTTCATTTCCTGCTGGGTTTCCTCGATTCGCTTGTTAAGAGGTCCTATTTGTTTTTTAATTTCCTCCATTAACTTTCCGTTCTGTTCCTCGATTGCCTTCTTCAATCTTCCTATTCAATTCTCCGATTTTTTAGGTCTTTCGGCCCTGTTCTTCGATCTTCCCATTCAATTCTCCAATTTTTTCTTCGGTTTTTTGCCCTGTTCTTCAATCATCTTAATTTGTTGTTCCGCCTTTCTATCCTGTTCTTCCAACAACTTCCTACTCTGTTCTTCTGCTGATTTCTCAATTCGATCTTCAATCGCCTTAAGCTGCTTTTCCGATCTTGTTTCTTGTTCCTCTGCCGTTTTATCAAGTCGGTCGTTAATCATTTTCATTATTAACATCAAATCTGATGATGTCTTTGCTTGGTACTCCTCACTTGGGTTCCCTGCTACCTGGTTCATCGGCGTTGATGTGACTTTTACTTCTTCATCAAAACAATCGCCCGACGTGTCATCTAATTTACTTCCGACTCCAGTGTCCCTACTATCGAGGAACGTACTTCCGCCGATTCCTTCATCCGAGTCTTCTACACACTCTATCTTCTCATTCCGTTCTAACATCGCCTTTTGAGCCTCCATTTTGCTGCCGCAATCTAATCTCTCGTCTTCAACTGCTTCGTATCGTTCACTCATTTTTCTCAATCGCTTTTACAATGCTTCCATGCTTGCAATGCCGCCCTCAGCTCGTCTACGCTCGCAATAATACTGCAATCGTTCCCAATTTAATTAATCTAATTCCCAAGTAATTGTATTGAAACAATGACCTATCAGTGATTCTAAGCATTAGCTGAATACACTATTCTTTTTAAATTTTGTATGAAAACCACAATTGTATAGTCTACTATATGACCAACTCAATTCTTCACTACACAGTTACCACATATGACATACAAATATCCACTCTCTGCAAATAAATGTTAACATCACCTATGCACATAAATTCACTACACAAAAATACCCGGTAAACCCGGCTTGTTCGCAGTAAATTTATTTGCAAGGGACAGGTGTTCTTTTTCGTGAATGGGCTCGGGGTTATTAATCAGACACCATTGTTCCGTGAACAAAATAAACATGAATTATTTATTATGTTAAACAAATCACTATTGATTACAAATATCTGTGATTGTCTTTATCCTTTTCTTTACCTCACCCAGAATCACTGTTAGTTCTTTCGATCTTATATCGATCGAGGAAATATTTACCGTTTAATACTCCCCCCTCGAGCGTCGGCGGCTTCGGGGACTCTCGGGTTGTCTCGTACTCCTTCGTTGTGCTGCCTATGCCCGCTCCACTGGGGGCCAGCCGACGCGATGCGCTGCGTTTCCGAAGCACTTTCTCCAACGTAATCTTCCCACGGTGCCTCTGCGCCACAATAATCCCACGGTGCCTCTGCGCCTCCCCGCTGAACTCCTTTCCAGTTCACCCCGATCTACTCGATGTCACCTTCCGCGAGCTGACAAACGCCACTAATTATTCAATGTACAGTTTACTAGCACGTGTCTCTCCATTTCACCAGGCTACTAGTATCGTGGCGTACTCCTCTGCACACAAGTTCTCTCGATCAGTACTACCCCGGATAATAGCTATTACTCTGGCACTACGTCCGAGCCACTAATGATGGTTATATCTAGCACAACTCGTCCGTCAATCACTTTTGGCAGCGCTCATTCGTTCGCGACACTATTCTACCTTGTTCGAACGCGGAGCAGCCCCAGGTACTTCCTTCCTTACAGGCGTCCGGCCGTACACTGAAGCCTCGCGGCGTCTTTTCTCACGCCTTCGGCCAACCGACAACACTTCGCCGCCCGTAGCTGTTTCTTGTGGCTAGCGGGCGCCCTCTGGCAACCGTTTTGCCGCGTACTCTTACTTGTTGTATCGCCGTTTCTTTAGGCACAGAAACGCGGTGCGTTTCAATATATATATATATATATATATATATATATATATATATATATATATATATATATATATATATATATATATATTGTAACACACCCACCTACTACCTTCCAGCCGGTGGCGATAAAGCGTGAAACAATGAATGCTCGTGAAGCGAGCTTTGAATTCTCAGGAAGCAGGATCTT
The DNA here is from genome assembly GCA_011170035.1 of Teleogryllus occipitalis. Classification (NCBI taxonomy): domain Eukaryota; kingdom Metazoa; phylum Arthropoda; class Insecta; order Orthoptera; family Gryllidae; genus Teleogryllus; species Teleogryllus occipitalis. The sequence goes on along the minus strand of BLKR01013042.1, from coordinate 2,884 downwards.
TCGGGTATGAGAAAGGTCTGAACCCTTGACACAATGAATTAGGTAAAATTCTGGTAAAATGAGCATATATTCAGTGAAAAAAAATTACACAGTGGCACAAATATACAATAAAGTATGCACTTTGCGTAGATGGTCACTGCAAAGAAAACAGAAAACAAAAAAAGAACACAACCACAAAATGTATAGGCGTCACCTCGACTGCCTGAATACTTCAATAGTTACTATTCACAATTCTTTTGCTTCTACCTCTTTCTGAATTACTTTCGTGTACCTCATTCAACTCTTGCTATTCTTAAGTGTTCTCCGTGCACGGCCCTTTAAATGATTCTCTACAATTATTCTACCATAGACTGTTCACAGGTGTCAGCCTTAAGCTGCACATTTACTACAATGCTGTGAACTCAAACAAAAGAACGAACGTGACACACACGTTACTTAAATTGGACCCTTTACAAAATTATAACAACTAATTATCCCCTGACATAATACAATGAAAGCATGACTTTCAAATAAGATCACTTTCACACTACATGAAAAATCATAATTCACTCTAGGAAAATTGTACAAGGTATGGCATTCGAACGAATTTACTAGTGCGTACAGCGAATGAAATCCAAACTGCCGCTCATACGTTCGGAATATTTCTCCCAGTTTCTTATTTGGAACTTTCACCTATTTTTAGGACGCTTCGCCTGGTATTTTAAAGCTACACGATTTCCCAACAGATTGCTGCATAGAAGTTGCCAGTTCTTTACCTCGACATCTCCTTCCCGCTCGCCATCAGTTAACCTTGGGATTTTCGGTCGCTCGCAGTCCTCGCCGCGCCACTTGACTGGTTCGATGTTCCACGATTGTACCACTTCCTTCTCCCGATTTTCCGGATTCCGCCACTCGTCCAAATTCCAGACCCTTCTCTCGATCTCCGGGCTCGTATCATCCACGTATTTGGTCCAAGTCCTTCTCGCCTACGCTTGGGTCTTCACTGGAGTCATCCTTCTTCTTCTGCGTGCCACGTACCCGTTGTTCGCGCTTCCAGCTTTGAAGAACTAACGTTATTGAATTGGATACTTCTAGCACTCGGCCGACATTCCACACTTTGAGCGTGCGTGGCCGTGGCGTACAAAGTTAAATGCTGGATTTCGTTTAAAGTCCTTCTGCGCGAATTTATTTCAAGTATGAAACTATTTCAGATTCAAGCAATCACATCGCTTGCTTTCTCGCGTAATGTTAGTGCTAACACTGAACATGCACTTCACTTCTGAATTCTATCACACTTCTTAACGCGTTTCTCAAATCAGTTTTAACTAAGCAAGTTAAAATATACTCCTGCTCTAACCAGTGACTATCGCCGAAGAATTAGGTTGAGTCGCCGTCGCTGTCGAAATCGAAAGAGAGTTCTCCCGAAGTGCGTCGCGGTATTTATGTGACTCCGCCTGGGGAAATTTCTGGAGGGGTGAATTTTCTCCTCCTTCGCGCCCTCTCAACAAAAACATGATCTTAACTTCGGACATCGGAGTGCGAAAATATGCGGGTAGATGTCGCTTTCTCGGACCATCGCTTCCACCGTATTACCTATTTCTCTGTGTTCCTAGAGTTTTCTCGAAACTATAAGTAGCGTTATCAGGTTTGTGTGATCACCTCCGCCAGCCCACAACCTCAGTGGGTTTTCAAGGTGGGCGCAAAATAAAAAATACAATTAGAATAGCGGGGATCAGGGTCATGTGGGCCGTTGTGGATTGAATGCACTTACACAGAAACTCAAGTCGAATCACTTTCCACTTAAGTATATTCTAATTAAATTGCTGTTACAGTAAATGAACATAAAACACTTTACATATACAAGAATTTTGTCTTGCTGAAAAAAAAAAACAACTTACACTCTTAATAATTAACTACACTGTTCCCTTTCTCTCATTTAAATCAATTTCAAAGAATACTTAAAACTTTGCCTAATCATTCCAGTCGTAAATTTCCTAGTTGCAACTTTACAATTAGCTAAGTTTTCTTGAAAGAAAAGATTGATTCTATTTTTCACAGAATATCGGTATAAAGAACCTGTACTAATACTTTCTTTCCGAAACAAATTATTCCTTCTAATATCTACAAATTGTTCAAGTTGGCACGACCTTACTGTGTCTTCTCACGGCGTAGAGAAATCTGCGGCGTCGACTCTTCCAATCGCTCGATGTCCTTGTCCTTACAGCTCGGTCGGGAGCAAAGCCGCCCCTCTGCAGAACCGCACGGTCGTCCCTTTCCAGTACCGTTGTTCAACTCACGATGTGGCCTCCGTCTCGTTTTCCGATGATACTCTTTTCGTATTCTTTTATAGAATGTAACTAGCTTTTAATTCCATATTTAAAAGAATCTACAATACGACAACTGAGTCTATTGTATAAGAAGAATAAATATAAAAATAAAAAAACTGCAAAGAAAAGAAATGAATGGCCTCGTTAGTTTCATGCTATTCACGCTCCTCTCTCTTACAAAGATTTTAAATGCGTCACTTATACTTTCATCCTTTTCCTGATGAATTGTTTTAATGCATTGTAATATGATAATTACCTCCTCGAATGTCTTGAAGAGTTTTTATCGTAGATGCAGTCCTGAAGTCCGTAGCAGTACGAGGTGCCGCCTTCTCGTGATCGGTAGGTCCTCACTCTCCAGCTGTTACTTCCTAAAAAAACTTTCTTTCTCCCGACTACCGGTGTCGCATACTCTACCGAGACGCTCTCTTACGGATATAGTTCGTAGTTTCCATTTTCGGATTGTATTCATGCGCGTTGGCGCGCGTTCAAACAGCTTATCTTATTCTTGAATATTGATGTGCTCCGTTTTCCGAGACCTCGGCAAACGGATGGTCACATAACCCCTTCTTTCGGAAAAA
>BLKR01013041.1:0-14114 GCA_011170035.1 Teleogryllus occipitalis | reverse complement strand
GTAATGAACTTTGTTCCAAACTGCAACGGCGCCTTCACTGCTGTAGTGTAATTCCCTGGAAAGCACATCCTGCTGGTTCGTACTTTTTCATTTCGCTTTTAGTTGCTTGTACGACTAGTTTAACAGCAGCAATACAGTCTGAACTTCCAATACAAGTTGGAAATAACATTAATAGTTTATGGATATTTCTCCTATGTAACCGCACCCGATTCAGCGTTTTTACTATCTTGTATCAATTAAAATAAGTCGTTTCACTGTTCGTCGCTGCAAATGAATTTGTAATATCATCAGATTGATTATGTGTGATATTTATTCTTCACCGGTTCCTAATTATTTTATACATTCAATAGATGTAACTATAGATGTATTAAATATAACATTTAATCATTTTTTTGGAAGTAAAGTAGTACTATTTCCTATTATTGATTATCTAAAATAATAGACAATCGGTAACGAAAAAGGACGAATAATTTTACGTGTTTCTTCTTTCGACTCACCTGTTCATCTTTCACCACTCCTTGCATTTTGCCCTCCTCTATGTCTTTCTTTTTCTTCACTTCTATTTTACCCTCTTCTTCCTTTCCTTCCTTCCTTGTTCTAATCGTTCTTTCTTCCCATCCGTCTTATTGATCTTTTTCTTCCTCATTCTTTTTTACCTCATCTAATTTCTTTCCAATTCTCTCACTCACCTCTCTCTCTCTCTCTCTCTCTCTCTCTCTCTCTCTCTCTTTACCCTTCTCTCTTTTCTTTTCCCTATTTCTCCACTCCGAAAACTGTTTAGTCTTTTGTCGATTGATTGATTGATTGTTGTTTCCGGTCTCGTCAACTGCTACAGTCATTAGTTACGTTAGTGTAGTGAGGGTTTTATAAAAGGGAGCGGAGGTATTCCTGCTCCGCTGAATAGTGATATCCGGCGCCGACCAAAATGGTGACTTGCGCGGGATTTACCTCTGTAGGTATCGCCCTAACGGGGAACCGCTCCATAAACGTCGGGATGTGTTCTAAGCTTCCAACATCGGTGGTGGTGTAGTGCATAAGTGTAAGACGAGAGGTTAAGACAACGAGAAGGAAGGACACATCAAAACCTCTCGGTGTCCCATTTACTATGGTTCTGCTTCGGCATTCCCCTGAAATTGATCGAAAAAAACACGGATAGAAAAGATTGTGTGCGGTCCGTGACCCGCTTGTTAGAGTACTGCTCCGGCATTCACGTGGTGTTGATCGGAGAAACCGCAAAAAACTACCGATCAGAGCAGCCATTCACTAGAATTCTCCTCCAGTCAGCGACTGAATTTGATATAGTTATCTGGCTAGTGTGGAAAATTCTGCCACTGGACGGGACTCAAACCCTAGGCTCTCCCAGTCATGGTCGCTACCGAGACAGTGGCAATGCTGGCCCTGAGCTAAACTTGTCCGATCGTCTTTTTTCGGCCTTGGATCGGGGTGGGGGTGGATGATGATGGATCGCGATGGGGTGAAGGGTGAGCGAAATATGAAGGTGTAATGACAGGATGCAGGAGAGTCAAGGGCTACAGGTTAATCATGTAGGTTCCTGGCACGACTCCGCTTTGTCGTTCATGAACTCCTCTTGGAGCGGTCGGGAATCGAACCGTAGGCGCTACGTTGAAAAGCGAGCGTTTGGACCGGGAGATGTGGCTCAGGACACCAACTGATGTCACTGAAGTGCCTCTGACCGGGAGGTACTGGGTTCTAGTCCCAACGATGGCAGGATTTCTAGAACTAGCTAGATGGCTAGGTCGGGTTCTGAGTTCTGACGCTATGCAGAGGAGAAATCTAGCGGCCGGCTGCTCTGAACGGAAGTTTTCCGTGTTTTCTCTAATCAACACCAGGCGAATGCTGGAGCAGTACCCTAACAAACGGGCCACGAATCGCGCGCGGTCTTCCTTGTGTTATCCTCATCGTAACACACACTTACACTAACATGCACTATCCTACCACACATGCTGGGAGACGTTTCCTTTGGGTCCGATTCTACATATTTGCCATCGAATAACACTGGAAATAATGCATTTCATAATGATTATGTGAGGGAGTCGGTAGATTTCAATATAACGATTACGTTTTCGTACAAAAAAAATGTGAAAAATGGAAACGTAGCGTTTCGTCGATAGGCGTTTCAATTCATTGTTTCTGCTGACTCTGTAGGAGCAAGTCTCGGCAACACTGGACACAGGAGGGGAATCCCTTTTGTAATAGTTATGAGCAACTAACAGGAGAAGATAATGACCACAAACGAGTTTCGCGAAAGTTTAATAGGCAATAAAACATTACAGCGTCTTGTCTTCTGAAAAGAACCCAACGCCTTGCGCTACTTAAAGCAGACAATTACATATTAGCTACTGACTTATGGTCCTTGTATTATGGCAGTAGTGAATCTCGTACATAAGGAGATACACTGGGTGCTTTAGAAAGTAATCAAACCCCAAATATTTTTGTTTATGTCTATATATGACCTAATTTTCAATATTTTGTTACATTTCCTTTACAATAAAGTTTTGAATTTTGAAAATATTTACTTATTATAAAAGGAACCATTGTTTTCGTGGGCGTTTTATTCACAATTTTTATTTTCACATTTCATCCGTATTTTTTCACCAGTAAAAATATTTGCTTTTTAGCAACGTGTGATGTACAAGATTTAATTTTTTATGTGAAATTTGTGAATATTTTCATTTCTAATCATTGTATTATACGAGCACTTTTTCTTGAGCCCCCATTTCGTTAGATGCGAGAAGTGTGGGAGGGTTGTTTATTTTGACGACAGGACTATTATATCAACTCTGGATCTTGTGATTCGATGCAAAATAGTTTCTATTGCACAGGAGCAAATGTTTCTGATTATCAGATTCCCTCAATAACGCTCGTTGATGTTAGGCGTTGCCGTTAGGCTGGAATGCAGGGACAAAGTCGGTTCGGTTGGTTGATTGTTAATGATTCCGGGCGCATCAACTGCTGAGATCATTAGTCCCGTAAGTGTAGTGCATGTTTTCTCCTCGGGATGCGGCGGTGATCTTCCCCCGCTGATGGCGAGATCCGGCCCCGACCTACAGTCGGCTAGCGGGGTTTCTCTCAAGCAGGTGTCTCCCACCAGCGGGGAACCGCCCCAGCCGGGACAAGCTCTAAGCTCCCGACCGGTCTCCCGGAATATGTGGTAGTGTAGTGCATGTTAGTGTAAGTGTGTGTATAAGGGGGAGAGGATAGGACAAGGAAGAGGAAGGAAAGATCGCGCGCAGCCCGTTTGTTAGGATACTGCTCCGGTATTCGCTTGGTGTTGATCGGAGAAACCACGGAATCATATATCGGTTATATCGGTTCGGGAAATCGCAGGAAGGACTCCGGCATAGGCATGGTTGCAGCTTTCTGTTCAGTGAGATGGTTGGTCCAAACAATTTGGGTGGCCTCAGGACAGCGGGAGTAAGCGCTGTCTATGGGTCTATGGACAACAACGTGCCCGGTACCTATCACCTTTCCTTGCTATCTCTAATTAAGCGTAGCTTCACCGGCAAAGGTGGTTCAGGGCATCAACTGATGCCACTGCAGCTCCTCTGACCAGGAGGTCCTGGTGTTCGATTCCCCACGGTTGCAGGATTTTCGACACTGGCTACTTAGCTAGGTCGAATTCAGCTGCCGTCTGGAGGGGAATAGCTGATTCGTCTGTTCCGTAGTTTTCTATGATATTGAGTTTACATCCATTATAACTAGGGGGCGGATTTGGATGATCTAAAACATCGCCAAAAATGATCAATAAAATGCTCTTAAAATGCTTTAAAAATGCCCTAAAACCAAAGAAAAATTACGTAAAAAATATGATCAAAAACAGTTCGGATGAACAACTGAAACTGGATACGTTATTGATGAAATCGAGGCTCGAATTCAGCTTGCAAATTTTTAGTTTGGACTGTTGTTTACCTGTCTTTAGTTAGCCCGAAATCGACCGAACCGGCAATGGCGCTGATATACGTCACAAGAATTACTCTGAAATTGCTCTTACTTTGCTCTGAAATTGTTTTGACAGCCGTTGTGAGTATTCACAACGGCTGTCAAAACAATTTCAGAGCAAACAAATCGAATAGACTACTGAGTAATTCTGTCCAGAAGATTTGTTGCATCTCGTAAATATTATTTGAAGCAAGTGCCATTAAAAATGACATTAAAATTGATGGAATGTGCAAAAGATGCATTAAAAATTACGGAAAAGGTTAAAAAATGACTTATTAGTCGAAATCGACAAAAAATGCAAAATAATGGATAAAAATGGGTCGTTTCCGTTTGTCGTAACGTAAAATGAATTTCTATACTAAACGGCATTGTTATAAAGTCAAAACAAAAAAAATGACATTTCATTAAAATCCGCCCCCTAATTATAACTTCCGTGCCCCAGGAAAGCCTTTCCGCAATTAGTCGAATCGGAGGCTCTCATTAAAAATTGCATTTATGTTCGTAGCGACCAGGTTCCGGGGAAACAAATGAAGGGAACAACACTTCCAGCATCTGTTCTGATTGTGGTGAGTATGCAATTTACGTTTTCGTTTGTTACAAGCTGCAGTTCGTGCTACCAACATCATTTCTGGTGCTAGCAATTTCATCAGTCCTGGAGCACTATAGTATCTAAAGCATAATACTTTATTTATTGTTATTAACAGAAACAAAGTTCATTCTCAATAGGAATAAAACATTCAACTTACGAGATTTTCTCTCTCTGTTAATACAATTTACGATATTTGAAACGAATCAATGTTTTTACATTTGCTTCATATTATTTTCAATACAAATATCAAAATGACTTAGCGTTTGAGCAATGCCACAATGACACAATTATTCAATATTCCATTTAAACTTAATGGCTTACTTTTACGTAGATGTAATAGATTCAATGATCTACGACACTCGACAGTAAACATACGTATATACTTCGACCAAAATCGAGATTGGCATTTAGAATAACGAGAGGCTTGCTGTGGCATGTGTGGCTTGTTTTCTCGGCTCCTATTTCCGCATTACTTATTTTTTCACTCGTGAATAAACACATATTTTCTTTCCTTGAACAATAAATTATAATAATGATTGTACTTTTAACTACATTTAAGTAGTGTTATATTATTCCTTTATTGTACCGGTGATAACATTTTAAAAATATGACAACCTGTTTAATACAAAGGGCTTGGGGCAGGAACAAGGCAAGGCACACATGCCACAGCAAGCCTCTCGTTATTCTAAATGTCAATCTCGATTTTGGCCGAAGTGTGTATCACCTTGTTAATGCTCCAAGATCATCAGAAATGTGAACAAGATGTGTACGAGATAAGTCAATGCAAGATAAACCACTCTTTTACCCAAATCAAGATATTAATCTTTACTACTAGCGAAAGATTTACTGTGGTGTTACTTATTACTGGAGTACTAGAATAAATATACTTATGTAATTATATTGTTTTTTTATGTCTTATTCAGTTTTCAAAATTGTAATCCTTGCGAATCAGGGCAACCCTAAAACAATATTCAAATTCTTCGTTACAGATTTTGAGGTTTATTACTTACTGCAAACCCTCATTATCACGAATTCCCAGGGACCGAAGAAATTGTAGTTCGTGTTATAAAAATTCGTGTTATCCGAGTATTATAAATGTCCGTATTACCGTAACCCCTTGCCGGAACCGACATTTTGTTCGTGTTACGGGGAAATTCGTGTTAAGGAAGTTCATGCTAACGAGGGTCGACTGCTTTTTGCAAAAACTTTTAATATTCTACCAATTTTTCTGATATTAATTTTCAAAAAAAATTAATGCTTTTTCCAAAATAGTTTCATTTTAATAAGAGACTTTTCTCGTACAGATATTCAGAATAGCATGCTCGCGACGCGAGATGTCCCACATGAAGGCATGCAATGTTTGGGTTTTACCTCCTTCTGCAAATTGTCCACATGAGCCCGGGCGCGCTGAGAATATTATTTTTAGGCGTGGAAAGTATCGGTGACTTCTGTTTATCTTTATTCTCAATTTACAAGCAAAATTGTTTGTCTACCAATATATATATATATATATATATATATATATATATATATATATATATATATGTGTGTGTGTGTGTGTGTGTGTGTGTGTGTGAGAGAGAGAAAGAGAGAGAGAGAGAGAGAGAGAGAGAGAGAGAGAGAGAGAGAGAGAGGACTCTTATTACTTCCAAAGTTCGTTACATTAGGCAAAGGTTGGGATGGGGTATATAAGACACGTAAGTGAAATTACATTGTCTCTCAATGGACAAGAAGCACAGAAAGTTCGTGTCTTCCACGAACCTTGCACTGTCTTCTTTTTTCTCATGGCAGGAAGCACACGATATTTGCATTTAAATGTTAAAGGTCAACATTCTCAGTCGACTATCATCACATTCTTGTGGTTTCTCTTTGTCTGGAAGCCGGAGAATGACCACGACCTTCCAACCACTTGTTATTGCTTTCTCCCTTCCTCCTTTCATCTCTCGAGATTTGTGGAGTTCAGTAGCAAATGATTAAGTCAAACAAGTTAACAATCGTTTGACTCACGTTTCGTGGAAGACTCCGCCTTACCTAAATCCTTTCGTTCTCTCCACAAACACGTATCATTAAATTCAGAAACCCGGAAAGTTAATTTGTATTGCGGACTCACTGATCGGAAAACAATGCACCACAAAGAGCTATTGATTTAGAACGAAGTAATTGTCATAATGCCAGTACGTTGAAGTATGCACACCGTTCAACACATAAGAGTTGTCAGTTATTTAACTCTGTGTACATCAACTAAATATTTACAGATCGAAATACTTTATGAAATAACCAGTGGCACCTCCAAGGAAAGAGCTGATGAGGTTTCACCTCCCCCCCCCCCCAGTCAATCGAAATTTTTTTTTTACAAATTTTGTTTTCTACCGAAACTCATTCAATATATAATTGTTAATGTCACAAATGGAAAAAATACCTGGTCACCTCAAACCACTTCAAAGAAGAAAAAAATGAGCGCATCTCTGGAAATCACTTTATGTAATGCTTTATTGATGAATTTATTAAGCAATAAATTCAAAATTTATTGCTTATTTACCCTTGAAAATAGATTTTTTTACATGGGAGTTTTTTTGTTTTTTTTCTCCCTTTCAAAATTCAAAATTTATTGCTTGTTTATCTTTGAAAATAGATTTTATTACATGGGAGTTTTTTTTCTCCCTTTCAAAAATTCAAAATTTAAGTAGTATATGACTTTGTGTAGGGATCACAGAATTTTGAAAATGTGCACACAATTCACTTTTCCCCATAGCACGTCATACGCAGTTTTTAACTGTTTTTTTTGACGTAAAATAAATAAAAATAAATAAAAATAAAATAAAAATAAAATAAAAATAAACTGACTCGTGACCGAACTCTAACCTACACCTTCGGAAGAAAACTGCAGAGTTTCTTCTCATTTGACGTTTCAGTAATATGTAGAGCCACTGGCGGATCCAGGGAGGGGTACATGGGATCCATGACCCCTTCCAAAACGCGTAGAGTTTTCGTTTACCTTCCTTTATTTGGCAAAATTGATTCAAATATTTATTTATGTTCGAATTATGTAATTATTAAAAAACAAGAATGTTGTATAGTAACATCTACAGTACATAAATAATATACAAAATAATAACAAATATGTTTATTATTTAACAAAAATCTACGATGCCCTCCCTGTGTAGAGCATTCCCCGCTCTCATAATAGAAATACGAGAATTTCCCCAATCAGTTATCTCCGACTAGAGGGAAGTGCCCCAGGAGAAACTCTAAGCCCCCGACCGGTCTCCCGGAATATGTGGTAGTGTAGCGCATGAGTGTGTAAGTGTGTGTGTGTAAGGGGAGAGTAGAGGATAAGGAAGAGGAAAAAAAGATCGCGCGCGGTCTGTGGCCTGTTTGTTAGGATACTGCTCCGCCTGCATTCACCTGTTGTCGATCGGAAAAACTATGGAAAACTACCGACGAGAGCGGCCGGTCCGCTAGAATTCTCCTCCAGACAGCGGTTGATTTCGACCTAGCTATCTAGCTAGTTGTCGAAAATCGAGCCCCCTCGGGGCTCGAACCTTAGGATACCCAAGGCATAGACATCTCGGCGTTAATCTTCAGATAAATCCGACGGACATGGTAACAAACTTTGCTTCTGCACCGTTTCACTGACTGAGTCATAAAGTTGATTTGGATGGCAATAATAATAGTTCTCATTCCACTTCACTAGCCACTGGAGAGGTGGCTAAATGAATCAACTGATGTTACTGTAGCGCCTCTGACTGGGAGGTCCTAGGTTCGAGTTCCGACGGTGTCAGGAATTTCGACACTAGCTTTTCAGCTAAGTCAAATTCAGTCGCCGTGTGGAGGAGAATTCTAGCGGCCGGCTGCTCTGATCGGTAGTTTTCCGTGGTGCCTCCGATCAACACCAAGCGAATGCCGGAGCAGTACCCTACCAAACGGGCCACGGACCGTGCGCAATCTTTCCTTGCTCTTCCTTGTCCTATCCTCACCCCTTACCTACACACACTTTTACAGTAACATTGCAGTACACTACCACACATGCCGTGAGACCAGTCGGGAGCTTAGAGCTTGTCCCGGCTGGGGCGGTGCCCTGCTGGTGGGAGAGTCCTCATTAGGGGGAACCCCCACTAGCCGACGGTAGGTCGGCGCCGGATCTCGCCATCCAACGGGGGGAAGATCACCGCCACCTCCCGAGAAAAATGCACGACACTTACGGGAATAATTACCTCAGTAGTTGATGTGCCCCGACTACTAACAACCAGCCATCCAACCAAACCATTTCCTGTTCCTACGTAGCTCACTCTGTAGAATGTGCCTTGCACTCTGTTATCGTATCTTTGCAAAGCGGGTCACCGAAAGTAGAATTTTCGTTTTGCACGTCTGCTGGTATCTATGCCGGGAGCATGAAGGTGCCCTGGGAGGCACGTTCGAGACCAGATAGCGGCTAGGTAGCGGCCGACTGCGATTAGACCGCACGCGTAGTCGAACGCTCCCTCAGAGCACGAGGTAGGACGCGGTAGGCGTGAAGCGCTAGAGAGTTTTTTGCATAGTGTAGCGCAAAACGTTATCAGAGATAACCGCAAAACCAGCAGCGTGCGAAGTGAAACAAGATTGATTGATTTTTTCGTGTTTCCGGGCGCGTCAACTGCTTCGGTCATTAGTCCCGTTAGTGTAGTGCATGTTTTTTCTCGGGAGATGGCGGTAATCTTCCCCGGCTGGATGGCGAGATCCGGTGCCGACCTACCGTCGGCTAGTGGGGTTTCCCCCTAACCAGGACTCTCCCACCAGCGGGGCACCGCCCCAGCCGGGACAAGCTCTAAGCTGCCGACCGGCCTCCCGGAATATGTGGTAGTGTAGTGCATGTTAGTGTAAGTGTGTGTGCAAGGGGAGAGGATAGGACAAGGAATAGGAAGGACAGATCGCGCGCGGTCCGTGGCCCGTAGGGTACTGCTCCGGCATTCGCCTGGTGTTGATCGGAGAAACCACGGAAAACTACCGATCAGAGCAGCCGGCCGCTAGATTTCTCCTCCAGACAGCAGCTGAATTCGACCTAGCTGAAAAGCTAGTGTCGAAAATCCTGCCGCCGTCAGGACTCGAACCTAGGATCTCCCGGTTAGAGGCGCTGCAGTGACATCAGTTGATGCACTGAGCTACCGCTACCGGTAAGTGAAACAAGAGTTTTTGCACGTTTCGTTCTAATTGGAAGTAGTGGCGGTATGTGTGGGCAGAGTGTGTGCTAAATTCCCGTATGTGCCACATCCTCTTCATTTGCATTTGTTCGATAAGCGCTATCCAACCACTGATCTGTATACATGTTTTTTATTACAGAATTATTATAATATTAAATACATTAATCTACGGATATACATAGGGATAAACATATTTGAAGGATTTCGTATACGAACCGAACAATTCCAAAATTCCATATTTTGAAATATTTCATTGAGTTATTTCCTACAACTGGCAATATCTGCTAGGACGCTACAATTTCGGTTGAGGCATGGATTATTTGGAGGTTCACGGCGCGTTAACTACTATGGTCACTTGCCCTTTAAGTGTAGTGTAGTGCAAGTTATATCCCAAGACGTTATTATGTTCCTCCCCCGCTTATTCATGAGATTTGGCGCTAGCCAACATTTCGGCTTGGAGGATTTTTCCGTATTAAATAATAATATTTTGACACATTATACGCATATTAGGCCAACTTCAATTTGTGTACATCCTAAACAAAACATATCAGTAAGTTCTGAATTAGTTGGAGTTCGAGTTAACAAAATTCGAGTAAATAAGGTTCGATTTAACGAGGGTCGAATTAACAAGTTTCGAATTAACGAGGGTAGAAAGATAGTTTTCGGGCGCGTCAACTACTATGGTCATTAGTCCCGTACGCTTTATGTATGTTATATCCCGGGATTTGGCGGTGTTCCTTCTTAGCTTGTACATGCCTGGGCTCTACAAACGAACTGCCCACATTAGATCCAACGCCGACCTACATCCACTTACTCGTTGCCCAGTACAAAATTGTCAATGGTATAAAAGCCCTGGTGAAGTCGGGAATATCCTCAGGCCAACAGGTATGATACAAGTCGTTTTCACTTTCTCGCCTTGCGACGTTCTTCCTAAGGCCTCATTCACAATGCAAACTTAAACGTAACCGTAACGTAGCCGCAAAACCTAGAAATGGGTTATAAAGCGAGATCATTCACAATGCCTTGACGTAAACGTAGACGTAAACTTAAGAGCTCGCAAGCTCCAAGCTTCTACGTTTAAGTTTACGTCGAAATTCTACCGAAGACCAATCAGAGAGCAGCATGAAAAAAACAAATGCACAACGAAATCCGTGAGAAGGAAGGTCGACTCCAGATCGATTCTTGTTTATGCGTGTGTATTGGTGTGTATAGTCGAAAGGTAGAGCAGAGAAGTTTGTGGAGTTTTGGTACGAGTTGCGAAGTGTTGGTTCGAAATGGCAAACAAAATTGTGGCCTTCGATAATGCAAATGCAAAAGGTGAAATCGATAGGAGAGTCGAAAAGAATGCTAGAAACGAATCGATCAATATGTTGAATTCTGATTGGTTCAGGCTAAACCTGCGTTCCAGCTTACGTTTGCCATTGTGAATGATCGTTTCTACGTGAAAAGTTTACTGCATAAGTTTACAGCTTACGTTACGTTTAAGTTTGCATTGTGAATGAGGCCTAAGAAAAGAGTGTTATGTAATCGTGCGCCAGAAAACGGCGAATTTTCGACAGAAAAATTATTTTTGATGGGCTCTGGTAACGAAAAAGTGAATACATTCTGTTGCTAAATTTAGAACAAAAATCCTCTAACACGTGGTGTAGCAAGAATCTAATTTTTTTCAAATTAGTTCATCAGAGTTTACATATGTAATTATGATACAAATCATGTTTCTAAAATAATCACAGGTACATCAGAGTTTGCATATGAATACACATATCAAAGGGTATGCAAAGCTGTGGTAAGTGATTACCAGGTTGAGGTAAAAAACATCTTTGAGTAGTTAAGGATCTGAAGAAGTTAAGGTGACAGATGTACATCTAATAGCAATAATGAAAGATAGGATGATAAAATGATTTAACGAAACTCTAAAGTTATCATAAAAGTGACACGGAGAAATTACGAAGTGTCTTGTAGTAAAAAGTTGTATCAAAAAGATCGAGTAGGTGACTAGATAATCACCACTGAAAGGTCAAAAAAGAAATAAATTGCTTAAGACTGTTTTATTAAGGCCAAAAACCACTACAATCTGTTTGAATAACTTGTTACGTGATAACTTTAGCGTTTAAATTTCCCGCTAATACTGCGACGCATAAAGCTCATTGGCTAATGCCGGACACGATGCGCAATAGCTCACTATAGGCCTATCTCCCACATCAGGCGTGTGCGAGTGGCGCTCGAAACGGCAACATCGGAAGCGTCGGCAACGTCGCCATCCACCCCGTCCCCTTCCCCCTGGTGGGGTGGTGGAGTGAGTGAGCGCCCCCGCCCACCTGTTGGCATGGCCCGGTGGCAAGTGCCTCAGGGAGGGGCCCCCTCGCCCGGCGGCTTTTAGCCCCCTCGCCGCGGCCTGTGCTTCGTCACGCGGCTTAGGGGAGCCCCCAGGGAAAGAGGGTAGATGGGCCAGAAAACCGCCTGGGCCGGGGGGAGGGTGGGGCATCCCGAAATGGGCCTGGTTGGAACGTCAGTTCACACTAAGAAGCTAGGAAGCCTTCAGAAAATGTTTTTAAAATTTTCAAAAAGTAAAATATATTTTAAAAATATAATTAAAATATTTTAAAATGAAGGTAAATAAAATAATGAAAGTATATAAAAACTATTAAATTTAAGTTAAAAAAATAATTATTGCATTTTTATTTTAAAATTAATACTTACATTTTTTAAATAAAGGAAACTATTTTTATTTGAATTTATCGTTGCTAATAGCTACTGCATTAATATGACTTACTATGTATTTTTAAAGTGTAGTACAATCTTTGACAATTCACTCCATTGTTAAATTATTCATTAGCGATCTTAGCGCTTAAGGTGCGAAAACTAATTATTTTAAAACTAGTACAACACAAATTCGACAATCCTAAACTGCCTTTCATGAAGCGAGAAAAATTATCGCCCAACAATAGGAAATATCTCTTTGAATATCAAACTACTCTGTCATTATCATATTTCGAACTCATAAGGTCTGCCAACAGAAGCGCGGGAAATTCAAATCTGAAGTTTCAAAGATAAAATTTAAAATTAGATCACATTAGGTAAAACTAATTTATCGTCAAAATTATATTTTTGAAATTTTATTTTATTTTTGCTTTTTCCGGAAAGAGATGTTTCACAGAAAATGCGACCTACGCCATTTTTACAACCATATCGATTGCTTTTTCGAGAAAAAAATTGAAGCCATTTTTGAGAAAATAATTACTTACAAATTGTCAACATTTCGAGCAAAATTGCGTGAAAATACTCATATTTTCGAAAACTTGTACATAACTTTATTTAGAGAAAGGAAATGGCATTAAGAAGAACAGATGACATTAAGAACAAAATGTCTATTTTCAATATTGTACTGTAGAATATGTTGAAAAAATTTAACTTCAAAAATTTGCAAAAATTTCGAAAGCTCACCGAATATGCGACCTGCGACATTTTTATTGTGCTTTGTTGGAGGGAAGAATTTAATTAAAAAATTTGGAACCATGTGAGCAAATTTTGAAAATATTGAAAAGGCGTCAATTAAACTACCACCAAAAATCAAAATATCCACTTCAATTTCACTGAACCTTTCGACTATACCCATCGAGGAATATCAATGTTGGAAAAAATCGCTTCAATGGATTTGATGGATAGCGTTGACGGCGTATGAACCAACGGACGGACGAAGACACGCGTTTGGCCGTAAACCAACTTTTCGGCATCAGGGACCCACAAAACATGCAAGGAGTTAATAATTTATGGTATTCTTCTTCTTCTTCTTCTTCTTCTTCAAGTTTACAACGCAATGCTTTAAGCAATTTCAAAATTCTGAATGTCATGCGCTTATTGAATTTGTTGCTCTATATATTTTTTATAAGTGTACGTACTTTGCTCTGTTGAAGAACCAAAATAAAGAAAATATTTGTAGCCATTTTGAGAAAATTTTCAAAATGTCATTAAGGTTCTATGCTGATGCTTCCTTTTGAGCATGCGATTCATGTTCACTTGATGTTTTTTTTGACTGTCGATACCCGAAAATCGGTGGTCCAGAATTATTGACGTCCGAATTATTGACGCTTTACTGTACAATATCCCGAGCCTTCATTTGTTTTCTTTTCGAATGGGGGCGACAGTGGGGCGGGGGGAGGCAGCTTTACGACAAACGACCGACCGACCGGCGGACCGAACCGCAGGCGGGCAGGGGCGACCGCCCTGGACCTGCTCGTAAAACTGTCTGCCCCGCCCCGCCCGGCCCCGCCCCGCTCCGCCCCCCTACCCCGCCGCGCCCCACAGGACTACGAGCCTTTTTGTTCGGCAGCCACGCAGATTTCTTCCTGCTCCCACCGGCCTACCGCCCGCTCCTCTCTCCTCACACG
>BLKR01013040.1:0-14132 GCA_011170035.1 Teleogryllus occipitalis | reverse complement strand
TTTAGATCTCTCAAAAGCTTTTGACATCATTGATCATGACATTTTACTTTCAAAATTACCTTCATATGGAATCCGTGGTATTGCTCTAGATTGGTTATGTTCGTACCTTAAACAACGATCTCAGAAAGTTGAAATACCGTACTGGAATGATGGAACATTACGTACGCACCTTTCCGACTCTTTGCCCGTTGCATGTGGAGTTCCTCAAGGATCGATTTTAGGCCCTATTCTATTCCTACTTTACGTAAACGATATGCCCTCGACGATTCGAAACGGAAGAACGGTTCTCTTTGCGGATGATACGAACATCCTTTGCAATAAAGAAACCGTAAATAGCACAATATCAGATGTTTCAAATTGGTTCCGAAATAACAAATTAATAGTAAACGAAAAGAAAACGGTTTAATGCAGTTTTCCATATCAAATAAACAATTCTGTGCTCCATTGAAAATGAACAGTGTACCATTGACTGATGTTAAGGCAACCAAATTTTTAGGTCTCTCAATTCAGTCAAACCTTAAATGGAACGTCCATTTAAATGAATTGAACACAAAATTAAGTTCATTATGCTACGCGTTCAGAATTCTTGCAAATTCAGTCAGCCTTCATACTGCTTGTTGTGTATACTTCGCGAATGTTCATTCCCGCCTGAGATATGGCATAACATTCTGGGGAAATACATCTTATAGCTCCCAGACATTTAGATTACAAAAACGAATTATACGAATAATAACCAAATCCCACCCACGTGATTCTTGTAAGGCTATCTTCATTAATCTAGGAATTCTACCATTACCGTGTCTTTTTATTTACGAATCAGTGGTTTTTGTAAAAAATGACTTGCTTAAGGGCGGGAATATATTTTCAGAAAATGCCGAAGTCTATTACTATAACACTCGACGTAGAAATCATATTCATCAGGTGACAGTATCAACAGCTCATTACAAAAAATTCACATACAATACATGTACATTATTTTACAACACTTGCCAGATGACATTAAACGATTAAATTCAATAGAAAAGTTTAAATCACAAGTGAAATCGTTTCTGCTGCATAACTGTTTCTATACAATTAGAGACTATACTGAGCATCACAAGAAAAGTAACATTAATTTTAACAATGATACATAATGCATTAATTACCATTTGGACTGTATAAATGAGTATAAACTACCTGTAATAACTATTGTAACACAACTTCCGGGTTAATGACCCCCATCTCGATCAGGTTTTTCGTCCAGTTTCCCTGATCCACTGAGCGAATGCTGAGATGGCCCCTAGTTTTGCTTCTGGACATAAATGTAACTTCATTATCTGTGCACGTCTTCTAGAATTCAGTGGAAAATATTCAAATTATCGTTTCCATGTTGTCGCGGCAGGAAGTAATAAGAGCCAAAATTTATTGCTTATTTATCTTTGAAAATAGATTTTATTACATGGGAGTTTTCTTTTGTTGTTTTTTTATCCCTTTCAAAATTCAAAATTTATTGCCTATTTACCCTTGAAAATAGATTTTTTTACATGGGAGTTTTTTTGTTGTTTTTTTCTCCCTTTCAAAATTCAAAATTTATTGCTTGTTTATCCTTAAAAATAGATTTTATTACATGGGAGTTTTTTTTCCCCTTTCAAAAATTCAAAATTTAAGTAGTATATGACTTAGTGTAGGGATCACAGAATTTTGAAAATGTGCACACAATTCACTTTTCCCCATAGCACGTCATACGCAGTTTTTAACTGTTTTTTTGACGTAAAATAAATAAATAAAATAAATAAATAAATAAGCTTAAGAGCTTGTCCGAGCTGGAGCGGTGCTCCGCTGGGGAGGGGGGAGATACTTGGAGAGGGAATTCCTCGGAAACCGACGTGTAGTTTCACGCCCGATCTCACCATTCGGGGGAGGGGGAGTCATCAACACCTTCCGGGATAAAGTATTCACTACACTAACAGTACTATTGTCCAAAGCAACTGCTTCGAAGTGCCTGGAAACATCAATCAATCGAGTATTTAAAAGAAAGAACACCCGACGATATTGCAACCCCTCTTCCCCCCCAACCCTCATCGCTACAGAAACCAGGTCACTACAAAAAACCTTGGGATGACCTCACAAAAGACTATGAGTAGTATACAATAAAGTAAAAGAGTTAAGTGACCTACATCATGGAAATACTTACAGAAAATATTATTTATGAGAAGTGAAGAAGGTGTATATCTTTAAATTGGGTTCTCTTGGAATGGAAACCAGTGAAAAGTTCCATGTGTTTTTGTCCTTTCACTTGTACACCATTTACCACATATACTGCCACTTAAAAGATCGAGTTGCGTTAGTAACTATCAGTGAGATAAAAATCAATTAAAATAACACAAGAGATTATATAAAAATTTTCTTTACTGCAATATATACTCAAATAATACAATAATATATTTTTTTTCGTTTAATCTTAAAAATACAATATAAGATGCACAATATTTTTAAACTGTCTCAGCCTTCTATCACTCCTTAGTAACCTCTCATTTTCATCATTCATTTTACCCTGTGAGGCTCTTTCATACAGGCAAAAAAAAAAAATCCATCAAAATATAAAGCCCTTTTTATTACATAAAGAACCTTTCCAAACACTTCTAGACAAAAAACGGACACAGATTTCCATTCACATTCCATCCACAGCATAGTGTACCTATTTTTAAAAGTTGTTAAGTACAGCAAGCACATAGAAGTTCCGTACATATAAATTGCTTTATATTCTCTTTCCTGCATCTAATATATGTTGCAAGTGTTCAAAAAATAACAGAGGTAAACAAGAAGTTTTCATTAATTAAATTTTTCAAAACAAAAATGCAATATTATTTTTTTGTGTTTTCTAAAAAGGTTCTTGAGGCTTTGAAATTCTTCAAAAGAACTTTTTGTTGAGTCACTGAATATTTAATATTTTTCATCTTCAAAGCTTATTAATTATTAGCAAAATAAATAATTAGATTAATTACTATTTGGAGTTAATGCAGGTGTGCGTTATGAACATTTGAAACTACATCAATCTAACCTTATTTCTATGTACCCCAACTCATAAAACAACTGCTGATAACTGATTAATCATGAAGGCAAAACATTAATGACTGAATCATGTCATGAGTATCTCAATTATTGTGGATTTTATTTCTGAAATTTCAAAATTATTTTATAGAACACAGCTATCTGTTCACTAGAAAAATTAAAATTATATGTAAGGATAGTTATGACACTTGTCATATTATTTTGAATTACAGAAAAAGAAATTTCAGAGAAAAATTGAGATTTGTGGGAAAGATGGAAAATAATGGAGAATAACACGGAGGGCAAAAGATATACGCACAGTGTTAAGAAATAGTTCAATGTAGCAATAACCAGAACTCAAGAACCTCTTTAGATAAATCTATATTTTAGAAATATAGCACAATTTTTTTCCTTTAATTCCAAAAATTAAATTACAATATTAGCAAGTTTCAATCACTTTACCATTCATTTCCTATTCAACCACTGATAATTTGAAATGTTGGTTATATTTAGAACAATTTTTCAACTAGAGATTTTTGTGCTTCAGAAAATAATTACATAAAAATTCATTCCTTTTGCAATTAAAGCACACAAAACATGCATACCGTATTATACACAAATACAATATCAATATAATTATCTTCCTGCAATATCACTACTTAACATTTTACCTTTAATGGTACTAAATAACAAATTACATTATGGGTAGATTTTTCTGGACATATTCATAACATAATAAAAAATTAATTATTTCTTTCTGATGTTAGAAATTTAATGTCTGTGGTAATAGGAACAATTTTTTAACATTTATTGCCCCACTTCTTAAAACAAGGTGCAAAACACTTATAAGATTTTCACTTTAAATATTTTAGCAGCCCCACTCATTAACTAAATTCATAAAAGGTATTAAGCATTTTTCTACATTAATTTGTTTCAAATACATAAGACTATTAAGAACATTAGTGAATCAGATGATCAATTTTTTGTAAATCCATTCAAAGCCATTATGTGAAGGAAATTAAGTATCATGATATATGAACAATATACAGATACATATATCTAGCAAATTATTTGTATTGGTACATGCATTTGAATTTTCCAGTATAGACATCACACTCACATATGTACAATAAATTGGAATGAACTTAATGTATGTACAAATGTATTGATGCAAGCGGAACTTCATAACATCATGGGAAGATACGCATGTGGGGTGAGTCAACATTCATACTTACAACTCATTCTCTGCGAAAGTTTGAAATTGCATTTTGGGAGATATCAAAGGGAAAAAGAAAAATGATTTTATCAGCTTTCAAATTTTAAGTCATTGAAAATCCATGAAAGAAAGCATTGGAAGTTTAACTCAAACTATAAGAGAACAAAATTAAGGAAATTTTCTACCAAGAAAATGAACTTCACTGTCCTGTTTATAAGGCACAAAAATTAACCTTGTTTTGTTTTGAAGAGCCCATTTTCATTGAGGGTCCTTTGTACAAAACAGTGTCTTAGTTAAAAACAGTTTTCTTCCTTTTTTTATAATACATTTCATCAATACACTCCAAAACAATAAGAAGATATGAGTTTTCTGAATTGCAGTTTTCTTGAAGTCCATTTTTATAGAAATACTCATAGAAAGTGTTATCTGTCTAAGAAACCAGAAGAAACCTTCACTATTATATATTACTCAAATTCATTACTCTAAAATGTTTATTTTTGGATTTGCTGTGTTAAAAGTAATTTATTTTCCATTATTCTTATTTTTATTATTTATAACTAATTACAATAATTCTACCAAACAACAATGAATGAAACGTGAAACTGAAATCATATGGTCTAGTGTGTTCCAAGAGGAAAGTATTAGGAGATTTTATGAAATGAATATTAAAAAACGATAAACCTTTTTCTATTACAACTAATTTTTTATGTACTTTCCATATTGTTCTTTTTCACTTTCAGTTTTCCGTTCTTGTAATGCATTTCACATTAGCAGAGATTGACTAAAATTAAATCAGATGGGTAAATTGTCACTCATCATTTTTAGGAGATACATGCAGTACGTCAACACAGTCAGACACATTTGCATACTCCAATGAACCAGTCAACAACACCAACAATGAATAGCTTAGTGGTAGAACCTCATAAGTTGGGCCAAGAAGAACAAATAGATGTATCCTACTACCATCTTGCATAAACAAGCAGATTTGAGACTTTTAACTCATCAATTAAGGATTGGAAGAAGTATATATATGTACTGTATGCTTGTTCACATATGTAAATGATATATACAACATTTACATAACATATAGTGTATACATCCCGTGGTCCTCCAATTTTCTAAATAAAAGAGGATTGGGTCAGTTCAAAAATTCAAATTATTGGACATCACTCTCGTTACATATATGGTAACTAATTTTTATTACACTACTCTAAAATTTTTAATTTATATATTTTTTGAAACATTTAAAAAATATCATAACTTTTGCACAATTATCATTTGCACAGCATTGTTAGATACGATAATATGGGATACTGAATACATGTTTGACTTCTTTTGCATTCAGGCCCTAATTAAAAAAGTAGTCATTTACAGTCTACTGGTGAGTAAATGGCCAACGTTGTTGCGTCCTAAGAATTCCAAGTAGTTGCATGAGAATCCATCATCTGGAGCACCGGCACCAATCTTTTGTAAATTCACTAATTACAAGACTCAAGTTTGGTACATAAAAAAAGATACACAACTTAATAGGATAATGGCAGGACCATACGATTTCATTCATTATTTACACAGTTCCATTAATAAGAGAGTTTGTTATTAGAAACTACTGAATATCACAGAAAAATTAAAAGAAAATAAGCTTACCTTTTACAAAATAAGTTATCTCATTGATCAGAAACCTAATGATGAAAGAAAGTTGTATAGAAAAAGGTCTTTG
Source organism: Teleogryllus occipitalis (assembly GCA_011170035.1). Classification (NCBI taxonomy): domain Eukaryota; kingdom Metazoa; phylum Arthropoda; class Insecta; order Orthoptera; family Gryllidae; genus Teleogryllus; species Teleogryllus occipitalis. The sequence goes on along the minus strand of BLKR01013040.1, from coordinate 8,169 downwards.
GTCCAGAGAAGGGATGAAATAAACTGACAGCAACAGAAAATTAGAAAAGAGTATCTTACTGACTTGACAATGAAAGAGCTCAATTTGCTAGGCAAGCAATAAGAGAAAAGAAACTAAAAATGTATAACAGACCATAAGGAACAAAGAAATGGACAACCAAAGCAGTTGAAGATCAATGACAATGACATATCATTTAAAAATTATGAAAGAGAGTAAACGATTAATCTAACTGGAAGCAGCCACTTTAGTAAAGATGGCCAAAAAGTTGTATAAAGCAGGAAATTGCAATAAAAAATACAACACAAAAATATAATATGCTTTAAAGACAACCTTGCAAGTATTTTGAGGACCATGCATATAGATTTTTAGAAGGTGGTAGTATTAACTGAATTATCAGAACAAGAGAAAGACCAGCAAGTTTAGCTCAGTGCCAGCATTTCTGCTGTCTGCGGTGACTCTGACCTGGAGGTCCTAAGACTTGAGTCCCATCAGAGGTAAAATTTTGACAGTTAGCTATATACCTAAGTGAAATTCAGCTGCTGTTTAGAGAATAATTATAGCAGCCAGCTGCTCTGATAAGTAGTTTTTTCATAGTTTCTCCAATCAATACCAAGTGAATGACGGAGCAGTATCCTAACAACCAGGCCATGGACTGTATGCGAATTGTCCTTTCTCTTCCTGGTCTTATCCTCTCCCCCGTCTGTAATTACACACACACATACACAGTTGTTACAGCTGGGGCAGGACCCTACTGGTATACCTGGATAATTTTAATAGGTTACGATAAGATATAAATGAGGATAAAACCATCATTTTTGCATTTATCAGCTACTTTAAATTTGAATAGATTTTAATTAAAGTTTCCTGACTTACTAGTCTTCAATTTAGGTTGCTATTGGTGTTGATGAGAGCCACTTGCTTCTAGTAAAACAATCCTAACTTCAAAATGACCAAGCTGTTGGAAACTGCAGAGTACAACCTCAGAGCCATGATGATCAAAAGTCCTTGCACTGGGTGTTCAGTGACTGAAATAGTTATATCTTTGATTCAGTGATTCACTTCAGTGATTGACTGTGTACAATGTTATTACTAATTGCTTCCAAGAAGTTTGGAGAAGGATATGCTAACCTGTCAAGAAAGTGTAATTCGAAAGAACATGTGACAGATTAAGACATTTGTGGAAAGGGCCCAGGTATTGATTTCAGATTTCTTTGAGAAAACATATTGTTATGAAAGGAATCTATGTTTGTTATCTGATGTGGTGAAACCATGGGGATGTGATATGCATTACACCAGGATGGTGAACGAGCACACAAGAGCCATTTAGTCCAAATCTGGTTTTCTGATAATATAGCTATGTTCTGGGATAAAGGATTCTGGCCCCCTCATGACCCCAATTTGAACCCCCCAACAACTAATTTTGGAGCATTCTTGAAAGAGTACTAATATGGTGAAAAACTCTAAAAAGGCAATCTTACACACCACTTTCAAAGCAGCCTTTGCTGATTTGGGCAGCGCTGCTTTACAAAGGGCATTCAAGTGCATCAGGTCAAAAAGTAAGTGGTTATTCTGGCTCAGGGGCTTAAATAAAATACTTTCACTTTGGAGAGATCATAAAACTGATATGCAAAATATTTTTTTTATTTTAATATTTTGACAAATACTTTTGTATTTAAAAAAATGTTACTTGTCCAGATTAAAGCACCACATCCTCTAAATAATTGAGAATAAGAATATTAATCAATTGATAAATATCAATTTCAAAATAACTACATACAGAATCCTCAGAAAAATATTCTAATATCTAAAAGAAACAAGCGATACTTAGTTGATACAAGATACAAAGGAAATTACCTAAGCATTTCAGATTCTTGTGTGGTGACTACAAATTGTTTCATATGTAATCATATGCAAATTTGAAATGTTCTTTAAAACAGTTCACACGGCAAAGAAGACCAACCATTACAAGTTGAAAATTCGGAGACAGGGATTGCAGTTTGAACCCCGTTTTCCCATTTTACATTGTTTGCGCATCAAGACTCAGGCATAGCAAGCAAGTTAAAATTTTTCATATCATAAAAAACAATATTTTTGAAAATGGTTATAATTCATAAGTCTAGGGGGCCTCAGTTAAACTGGCATTTGACATTTATTAAAATAAATGGTCTAATATTAGTCCTAAATAAGCCCATCCCTGACACACAAGACAAAGTTTTCAATTATTCTTTTCCAAATGAAGTGGTTAATAAAGATTAATACCAAAAAATGCATTCGTAAAATGCTTGCATTCTAGGATCTAAATAAAGACTCATAAAAGCTAGTACTGTCCACTGCAATATCTGGTGGCTATTCATTGGAATATGCGAGTTCATGGCTATTCATTGGAATATATTCACTTCAATATGAGAGTACCTTTGATCACATTAAGTTCATCAGTTACTTGCATCTTAAATATAATATCAAATGAATCTCAGGAATCAAATTATGGAGATATTAATACTTTGCGAAGGAAATTCCATGTGGAAAGTAAATTTTAAAAATTTGTTAAATATAACCCTATTGAAAAATGTATAATTAAAACTGATGTTCTCATAAAGAATAGTTTAATGATATATAAAAATCTATTAGTTTTGTTAGAACACAGGAACAATCGCAACCACATTTAAAGATACAGAGGAACTAATTCACGGTAACACAATGACTGAAATCTAAACCAATTGTGCACAAAATCACAGTCATGTTTTCAGCATTACAAAATATCCTGACAGCCAAAGGTGGCTCGATTATAATAAATCTTTTTCATAAAGCTATTAATATGTTCAGTGATGTTCCATGAATATCATGAATAGAAAATATTCAACATATTGCTATTCTCTCTTTTATAATGAAACAAATTTTTGAAATTAGAATTATAATAAACAGACACATTACTTGACCACACAAGCATACATTTTAATAAAAATCTATTATAAAAATCACATAGACAGCATTTCCATGCGAAATCAAATCATAAATGAGAAAAATATATACTGATGGACCACATATAAAAACATAAATAAAGTGCCACTATGTCTACAAACAGGATTTTTTAAAACTTTCTTTATTGTTTCTCTTTCAAGGTCCATTAATCACATTCAAAAGTTTCACTTACATTTTTAAGTCAAGATATGCAAAAAAATTATGTTTTTCTAAAGATTTCTAAGATCTGCTTAAAGCTGAAGTACGAAAGTGTTGGTCTTTTTCAATATTCTATGTATGTAATGCATCATTTCCTCACTTAAGACAGCAACAATGTTCACACTATCATCCATCCTAGTTCACAGAACGATCAGCAACACACAGAAGGATGCACAAGTTGTCTTCTCAATAAACCTGCACAAACATGTTGGTTCAACATGGTCATTGCCACCATTATAATTTCAGTCAATGCAAGTACTGAAATATTAATTGAACAGCAGCACTTACACAGAAACATGGAACACCAATACCCCCAGAAATGTGAGCAAAATGGGGTAACATTTGTAAATCTTACCAATTAAGTTGGTTGATACAACCATTCAACAGATAATACATGAAGTACAAGAAGAATTAAAAGAAATTAATGTATGTGGCACACAATCTCACTACATCTTCTTTGCTCCTAGTTTCATGGGTCCTCCAGAAAGTTTGGTGGCCCGTCTTGCTTCCAGTTCCTTCTGACGTTGTAATTTTCGTTCCTCACGTTTCTTTCTAGCTTCTTCTAGGCGACTTGAGGCTGCGTTAAAAGAAAAATCATTTTATCATCAAAAATGCATTCGTTCAGAAAGCAAAAACAGTTTACAGATTACTTCTTGCAAATGGCAGCATGCAGAAGAAACGTATTTTAAGAAGTACATTCATACACTCATCCCCTCAGATACACACAGATCAATAGTCCAGTTTTGTACCAATGACAAAAAAAATTAATATCAAATTCCTTTCCAACCCTGTCAAATCCACTGGTGGTCAGAATTTGTCAGATTCCACAGCATAGATAAAAAATGAAAAATCTTCAAACAGATTTTTAATGAGTCCAAACCTTCATTAAATGTTATTTAATTCTATTTTTTAATTTTATTTATTTATGTATTTACAGTTGCTTTTAAACAATTTTTTGGAGATTATTACACTTTCTTTATTTAAACATCAATTTTAATTGTACATTTTTCAACAAAGTTATTGGTTTAGCACACTTTTAAAATTCACTTGCAAAATTGTTGTTGCTCGCCTAAAATTCAACAAACTAGCTTACACCAAATCAATTGCATCCCATTTTCGTTTCAATATTTACAAATTATTTGAATCAACTGATTTTCTATGACTGTATCTGCAAGTTAAAATTCAATACACCATTGTGGAAAATGAAGTCCTTCTCCTAAATGCAATACTCTAGTATGAACAAATTTCAAAGCAATATTTGAGAAACAAGAATTCTATGCTCATAAAGAGCACAAATAATATTTAAAAGTCTACTGCATACCAAATGATATTAAATTATTTGCTCTTAAAGAGTACCAAGCAAACAACACAAATTAGTTCATTTTGAAATGTCCAAGACTCAAAAAAATCAAGGAATTTAATTGTAATAAAACAATGTCTGCATCTCATAACAATAATGGAATAACTGTACAATTTAAGCATCTGGGAAAAATAACTAATTGCTCACATAACTGACAAAATTTGCCCACAAAGCTGTTGTTAAATGTTCCAGTTAAATAAAAAACTCTGTCAAGCATGAGAATATTGCCAGTAATTATTACAAAAACCTTCCTTTTCAAAGCAATTGTAGGATTAAATTTACACTTTAAAAATTATTCTTTAGTATGATGGAAAATAAATAATTGATAAAGATGGTACAGCTACAAAAAGGATACATGGTTTTCAATGCAATTGAATAGCCACTGGGTTACACCCAATTGCAGTTTAAATAAATTTATCTTATCTAATAGATCTGAGTAAATCTTGATACAATTGAAAAATTCAGACCGCTCAAAAAAATTTCCAAGTTCTTAATTTAATTTCATAAAATAAAATTTTATAAATAAATGTAATTTCCAAATAGTAATAATACCCTGTATTGTTGTTGTTGTTATTATTATTATTATTATTATTATTATTATTATTATTGTTGTTGTTGTTATTGATATTGTTGTTGGTGGTGGTGATAGTGTACCATTTTAGTAGTAGTAGTAGTAGTAGTAGTATTGGTCGTGGTGATGGTAGTAGTATTGGTCGTGGTGATGGTAGTAGTACTGTTAGTGATCATAGTGGTGGTTTCAATTGACTGATTATATTGTTTCATGGCATAAATAGCCATGGTAATCGGTCCTAAAGTATAGTGCAAGTTACACGTGCTTGCTTGCGTGTGCTTGAGTGTGTGTTTGCATGTGTGTGTGTGTGTGTGTGTGTGTGTGTGTGTGTTTGCATACATGTGCTTGTACATGTGTGTTTTCGTACGTGTGCTTGTGCATGTGTGTTTTTGTACATGTGCTTGTGCATGTGTGTTTTTGAGTGTGTGCTTGAGTGTGTTTGTGTTTGTGTGTTTTCGTGCGTGTGCTTGTGTGTGTTTGTGTTTGTGTGTGTGTGTGTGTGTGCTTGTGTTGGCATGTGCCTGTGTGTTGGCGTGTGCCTGTGTGTTGGTGTGTGCCTGTGTCAGCACATGCTTGTGTTGGCATGTGCCTTGTTAGCGCATGCTTGTGTTGGCATGTGAGCAAGGGAAGAAAGATATGGGTGAGAAACAAAAGAACATACATGATCCATAGCCTGTTTGTGAAGGTACTTCTCTGGCCTTCGTCAGGTACTGATTGGAGAAACAAAAGGAAAATTATCAATCACAGCAGCTGGAGCTGAGAATTTTCCTCCAGTCAATAGCTGAATTCAACCTGGTTAACAAGCTACTGATGAAAATCCACCAAGGTTGGGTCATGAACTCTAGAACCTCCTGGTGGGTGCTGTTGGTAGCAGTACAGGAGGTGGTGCGACAGTGGCAGATGCTAGTTGTGCGTTGTGTAGATTTTAGTGTGTAGTACTGGTAGTAGTGGGTGGTGTCACCAGTTGTTGCAAAGTGTTCATTTGTTGGGTGTTGTTTGTGTTTAAGATGTTGGATGTCATTGAGCATTGTGTGTGGGTGAGAGCGACGGAAGAAGTTGATGGAATGGAAGAAATTGTAGTAAAATTTGTGCAGGGGCCGTTTGTTCAAGATGTGAAAATGAGAAATGTAACTTTTGCACTTTAGAATTATACTAATGGCAATATTATGTCAACAGCAACATGTAAGATGGTAAATACACGATTGACACTGCAGAAATTTGTGCATACAAACTCTGCATGGGAAAGTTGTATCCTTAATTCTTTTGAGTGGCGCAGGGAAAAGACACATTACATGCAACACCCTCATATTAAATGGTTCCAACATGCATGCAATATTTTTGATCCTAAAAATGCACAATCATTAGGGAAGAGAAAATAAAATCAGATGGACAAAATTCTCATATTCACAAAAGATCATATGTGTGTAAGGAATACTTTGCAGTGTTCAATTATTGTTGTGAATATTCAAATTCCAAAAACAAAAAGGAAATAATTATCAAGAACAACAAATTGAATTCAGTCCATCCTTAATGAAAAATATGCTCACACAACATATCCAGACACAATAATTCAATAAGTTCATATTATATTTTATATACAAAATGTTAAGATGAGAATAAAAAAGTGAAGGAAATCCATTTGAAAACAGGCACCAAAATTCAAAATCAATTTGTTAAATAAGTATTCAGTATTCATATTTTTCACAATGATGTTCCAAACACTTCAAATCTTCATTTTATAAAGTGGGGAAAGTTTCAATAAAAATATGCTGTTTAAAAATGTAAAACAAACTTGAAAATACAATAAGCACTTAAAAGTTAAAAAGTATTTTGAACACACATTTAGTCTTTTGATTTCACAAAACAATACATGGGATTTTATTTCTTCAACAAAGTAATTTAAAATAAGAAGGTCCAGGCATGGGGAGATATTTGACAGGTGATCAGCATAAAGACTATCTGAAAGGGTATTCATATTACATTATTTTATTTGAATTGTGAGTTTATTGCCTTATTCCACAGAGTATATGATCCTGCAGTGTCAAGGTCATCAAACTCTTGATAATATTTTCATTTAGTTTCCCTTGATTCTTATAGCAATTACTAAGATAGTATCTTGCCCTGCTTCTGGACATTTAACTGTCCCCTTCATACCACCCACATACATATCCCCACCATACATATCACATTAACAATGCTAAAAGTTTTATTTAGAAAAACAGTTCCCAAACCTTGTAGCCAGCCCTTAAGGCTAAAGATAAATGAAAAATAATAGTTAACGCTACTGAATTACAAATTTTGCCATTTTTATGATTTATCTTAGATATTGAATATTATTTATTAATTTTATTTATAAAATGCATCCACCTTTATCATAGTTTTAAAATATATTTATTTAAACTTAAAGCCAACACTGCAACCATTTAAGGGTCACCTGATTAGATTATAAGATCCTACGTGCAACCTGGAGAACCTAGCTCTTGTACATGGACACGCTATTAAATGGCAGTGAAATGTGTCAGGGATTTTTTCTCCACATACACACAAGGAGTAGTTCCAAGTACACTAATGAACTATCATGAGCCATCGTGTTGAAGACATTTCCTAATATAAGAAGAAACTGCCATACCCAATTGACACAGAGTGAAGCAGATCTTAATGCAATTTGGTTCCACCATTAGTTGTACGTTGTCAACAAACTGGGAACAGCGAGAGATCACTCATGTGTTAGGTATTACTAGAACAATATGCTTAAATGTTTATTTTGGTAAAGTTTTAAATTTTGAGATACTTTTTGATTAATTCCTTGCTACACAGCAGTTGCGAAGAAGGGGTGGAACTATGCCATGCACTGTGCAGAATTGAATGATGTACTATAAATGTACTGGTAAAAAAAGTCATACCATCCTATGAGGTGACTTTCTGCCCAGTTTAGGCAACATTTTTTTGAAGAGTTTATTTCAATAATTTACCTCATCTAAATTGAGAAAGAGAGAAAGAGAGAGAAAGAAAGAGAAAGAGTGAGAAAGAGCGAAAGAGTGAGAAAGAGCGAAAGAGTGAG
>BLKR01013039.1:0-14142 GCA_011170035.1 Teleogryllus occipitalis | reverse complement strand
GGCGCGGGGCGGCGCGGGGCGGCGCGGGGCGGCGCGGGGCGGCGCGGGGCGGCGCGGGGCGGCGCGGGGCGGCGCGGGGCGGCGCAGGGCGGCGCGGGGCGGCGCGGGGTGGCGCGGGGCGGCGCGGGGCGGCGCGGGGCGGCGCGGGGCGGCGCGGGGCGGCGCGCGCGAATCCGCCGGCTGGGTCGCGTTGCGCCGCCCTTGGCCCCGGGACGCGCGGCAGGCCGGCCTTCCATTTCGCCGCGCGTGTTTGCTGTTGGACTGTCTGCCACGACTCGTGTTGAGACGCACAGGGTGTTATGACTTCTGGAGAATTAGTCGTTAAAAGTAGAAACCCACTCGCGGGCCCAGCAAGTGTTGCAGTTTTCATGTGGGAGTGTAAAACACTGGAATTTGTGAACTACCGTAGCGCGCCTTGCAGGAGATATAAAGAAACAATAAGAAAGGAGTGGTTGACGGGTGTACAAAAATAAAGGGAAATGCAAAAAGAATGAAAAGAGAAAAATTTAATTCATTTAGGTTTCGTAGTGCTTCTCGGTGGTCGAGTTGTTAGCTGTCTGGCCTCGCAACCCAGAGCTCAGGTGTGATCTCGTCTGAGATGTGTGGAATTTCGAAGAGTGGAAAATCCACATTGGTCATGTAGTGCTTGCGGTAAAACTACCTTTGCTAAATTCGATGGCAAAATTAAAATCCTGATATAATTTGAGTCATAATCGAAGCCCATATTCTCTTAGCTAGAGATCACCTCGAATAATTGATAAATATTACCGAATTGTTGTATGCTGCTGGGCAGCTAATATGCGAGCCCAAATTTATTCTCAATACTGCGAGTCGATTAAGTGCCAACTAGAAAATTTCCAGCAATTTACTTACGCCGGAGGACTCTTCAGGAGCCTGGATATAACAAACAAACGAACTAACAAAAAACAAATGAACAAACGTTTCGTTGTGAGTGAAATAAATTCCTTTTAATTGATTTTCTATTTTAATTTTTGTTTTATGTCATATTTGTTTTCACTTGATTGTCGTGATCTCGCTGAAAATAGTATGTCCAGCGTTTTCAACACGACAATTTTTCGGGTTTTTGTTGAATATATATTTCACTAATACAGTATAACTCATGATTCTTCTCTAAATCACTTGTTCCTTTATTTTTCACCTTTCACATTTTTAGCCTTTGGAGCCACTGGCAGTATTCAACAATATCTCTGACTTTTAAGCAAATACACCGCTTGTGTCGCGTCTCAGACCAACTGCTGGCCGAGCAGTTGTTCTCTCTTCAGCAGCTGTTGGGAACATGGGCATCGTTCCACTTCTCCAGTGTTTGTTGTTTCGTTCTCTGATACGGCCGGCGCTTCTAAGGAAACACTGCGTCATGAGTGGGTTATTAAAAGGCATGTGCAGCGCCATAAAGAATTGTTTAAAAAAAAGTGTATGCGCGAAACAAAATATTGTTACTTTTTTTCATCCCTTACAGTCTCTTAACTTTTGCTAAATACTCTTTACGTACGCTGTAGTTTTTGTCTCCGGTCATTCTTTCATATTACGTTCTTGGTTTGGAAAGTTTATTTTGTTGTTTGTTTTGTTATTTTATCAGTTATTCTTATTTATTTCTTCGATTCTGTAAACAGCAGTTTTCAGTTAGATAATTTTTACTGTTGTTTGATTTTTATATTATTATAATTATTTTATTAAGTATACTTACCTCTCATTTATTGTAAATTAGATATATATGTGTAGGGTTTAATTTTTTGTGATCGAACTGGGAGGAATATATTTAAATGACATATACGTATATCTGAATGATAAATTTATAATCCTTAATTGCAAATAGCGATTTGAAGAAACTGGTTTGTTACTGTTTGTTGACAGTATTTTTATGATCTGTTGTACATCTGATCCTATTAGACAGTCATTTAAAACCTTTCTGTGAATTCCAAGGTAACCACTTTGAAGTTGATTCTGGAAGGGGAATGTAAATAACGATAACTGATTTATGACCTTTTGATACAAATTGTTATCATGATTTTTGTTACGTTATTTTCCTATGCCCATTTTTACTGATATTCTACTTCAATCGTTCACTTGAGTTCTGTTTAGTTACGGAAACCAATCCTTTCGTTTCGTTCCATCTAATAATTTGTATTGTGATTATGATTCGTAAGTCCGGTTTAAATAGCATTATTACCATGCGTTACGTTATTTTGTATTTATTTCTCATTAATTATATTATACCAGGTTTCTCTCCCCTAGTGGTGCATCGCCTTAGAATAATGTAAGAAAAATCATGACAAGATTTTAGATCAAGAGACCATCAATCAGTCATCATTATTTATCTTCCCTTCCCAGAGCTCTAAGCTCCCGACATGTGTGGTAGTGTATTGCATGTGTGAGTATAAGGAAGGGGTGAGGACGGGACAAAAACAGAAAGGAGCGATTGATCTCGATCCGTGTCCCGTTGTTTTGTCCGTGGTCTGGTATTGATCGGACAAAACCATGGAAAACGCTAGAATTCTCCTCTCTTCGTCTTAGCTATTTAGCTAGTATCGAAAATCGTCCCACGTCTGGACTCCGACCCTAGGACTCCGACCCTAGGACTCCGACCCTAGGACTCCGACCCTAGGACTCCGACCCTAGGACTCCGACCCTAGGACTCCGACCCTAGGACTCCGACCCTAGGACTCCGACCCTAGGACTCCGACTCTAGGACTTCGACCTGACTCTGACTCTATGATTCCTAACTTAGGACTGCAGAAGCAACAGTAGTTGCTACCCTGAGGTAACTCTCGGTAAATTTGATTTGAACACAAGCTGTTCTAAATATTGAAAAGGAGCAGGTGTACGTTCTTACTTATCTGTTTTTTAAAACGGAGCAGAAGGCGTTGAGAAATGGAGGAGATGCCGGCCGATAAAGCCGTGGACAAAGTTTAAAAATATGATGATACAACAGTTATTAATGTTTGCATTTCATTCTTTCAGGGCCTCAGCCTGAAAGCCTGTCCGAAAGAAAGATACACCGCCCAGCTGCAATCTTGTATGAAGTGCCCATCTCGGCATGATCACACTGCGGAGTAGCAGAAATATGGTATTGTATGGACAATCAAAGAGCATGTTGCGATGGCACTGCACCGCGAAGGAGACTTGTACGGGCAAGAACACCTCTTGATGGCTGTAAGTCATGAAATATGCTCTGCGCATCTGTATTATATTGTTTATAGGATCCCTTTCTATGTTGTAATATAGAGACGTAAAGAGTGCATTATTTCTGTGTGTCCTGGAGATTTCTTAATGTCACTCGCACTCTCAAACCCGTTTGCGTGTCTTTGTTGTTCATCGCAATGCCTTGAGCACAGTAGTAAATTAGAGAAACATTTTAGTAGCATTAAATTTTATTTACAGATTTTTTAAAAAATACAGTTGTTTTTCTACCTGTTGTGTAGGATTACGCAGCTAAAACGTTTGCAAATTGTTTTTGAGGTATTGAACATTACGTTATAAAGTTTTGAAGCAATTCCCAGGGTTGGATTACGAGAATATCCATTGCCCGATGCAGATTTTTTTTTATTTCCTCATTGTTCTATTTAGCAAATATATAGTTCTGAAGAATATAGTTATTTTTGTTATCTCCTTTTTACATATTTGATACGTATTCGTCAATTCACGCAAATTACATTATCTTGGGGAGTGCAGTAATGACTGCAGCAGTTTTTTCATTAATTCACTTATTAGTTCGCTTCAACAACGAAATTACCTTGCGCCATCAGTTCTTTTCATTACTTCTTTTGGTAAAATGTTAGTAATTTCTTACTTATTACATTTATCTTTTTGACCTCCTTTGCCACGAGAGTGAAGAAGCTACAACTTTCCTCATTCCGCTCGCTTGCTTGTGTTTGTTTTTGCGCTGTCGCGTAAAGAGATTGCACACTAAGGAGCTTCACAACGTTTTGTTCACACTTTACAAGAGGAGATAAACAAACGGGAAATGATTTTGCAAATGATGAAATACCAAAACACTTCTGCTTTCTGCAACAGATTGCATTTCATCGATCCATTTCACCAACTGCATTTTAAACTTTTCATATTCACCAGAATTTGCGAATGTATTTTGCATTTCCTCAGCTTCATTTATTCATTGACGTCAGACAAATCTTTTTTCGAGGTTTTTCGGGCTTCTCTAGTATTTTCACTTATTTATACCATAAAGCTTTCTAGATTTGTTTGTAGTTCATAATCTCCAAGTGTATGTATACAAAATATTCATTCAATTATGAACTTGACTTTAAATATAACAGCAAATTGTTAAATTAGTGCCTTGTCCCTTGAAGATGTTCAAGGAAACGAGTATTTTATTTATGTTTGTTTATTCTCTATCTAATGTTTCTGATGGAGTGATTACTAGTTTATCTTCGTCCCATCACTTCTTTGTAATGAGTGGAATAAGAAATGCGCATAATGACGGCATTTTTTCGTCTATATTATATTTGTTCCGGCAAACCATACGTCATTTGTTACGTCAGTCATTTTTATGCATTGTTTATGTATCGTATACATTTCATCGCTGGTTTCACAAACCTGCGTTTCTAGATATTAGTCTTTTTTCATTCTTCGTTCGATACAGAATCTCTTCTATGCATTTTTTGTTTAAAAGCGGGATTATCTATATTATTGCCTGAAGAGTATAATTTTTCAAGAAAAGATTTTCTTGGATTATTTTGTTATATTTTTATCATTTTCGTCTAAATATCTGCGAAGACATTCACACAAGTAATGTTTTTTTATTACTGTTATACTCATTGGTTTAAGCGTGTATGGCCCTTCATTGTGGTAATATAGGAATTAACGAAGTTGTTAATATTTAACGATTCAGTTAATTTTAAACGATTTCTTCCGTATCAGACTTGTTACAATTTATTAACTAATTCATTGCATTGTTCAGGAAGAACGATTCTGATCTTTCTTTTCACGTTCTATTTCTGATCAGATCAATACTCTTAATATCTTCACAGGAATCGAAGGACAAGAATGGCTTTTAAGAGTAGATGAACTCTGAAAAAACTGTATAAGTACAGGAATGTGATAAGGTTATGTCGAAATCAGATACTGAACGGATGACTTTAAACTTCCAAATCAAAATGCAAAAGCTTCATCCTTTTTGAGGAGAGCTTATTAAGTGGGATCGTAAGTAGATTCGCAGGTTTGTCACGTCAGTTTCCTACCTGACCGAGTGTAAACAATACTGTCTGATGACGTTAAACCTTGTGACTCATCTTTATTACCCATTACGAACATCTCTATTCATTTTATTTTTATCGGTCCCTCTGTGAAGATGAATGTATAATTCGATTAATTAAGAATGAAATTAATTGAATGAGACATAAATGAGCATACGGGAGGGAAAAATCGAAAATTTTATTTGGATGAAAAACTACTATTCTGACTCGTATGTACAGTCTGCTTGTTCGCATTTGCCTCAGGCTTTTATAACGGGAGCTTCCACGCGGTCGTGACATGCAGGTCAACTATTTCTGCACGCACAAGAGGCTTGTTTATTAGCGTGGCTTTGACATTGAGATGCACAGTTAAGCGCAAGTTGACCACGTCCCATTACATTCAAAAACATCGTCGCAACTGCGGAGCTCTATCATGTTGCAAATTGAAGCCACTGACTTCTCACGATGATGCTGGATTTTGTACATCGGCGGTCGTTGAATCAATGATATAGTGTTATTTATTTCATTTGCATATGCGATTTTTGATTCGACCGAGTTATACGTTCTGCTTAAAGATTCTAGATATATGTAAAATGCATGTTGCCTTCGCTAGTAAGAATTCGATAAAAATGAGAGTGTTATTGTAAGTATAATTCAAAATTTGCGAATTTGGGAGTTGGATAGTAATGCTTTTGAACGTAATGTGTACATGTTATGTTTTGTAGTTCATCAATGAATAATTAGAAGACCATAATATTACATTTAAAATGGAAACAAGCTAATTTTAAACAAGTTTTATTGTTTAAATAATATATTCCACTTTGAGTCTGCTAACAGTACGGCAGCTGACTGGTGATTAGTGAACTTCCGTTGGAATGACGTTACCTCTTCTCTCACAATAACACATGTATGACCTCTCATTCCGTCTCATTTAAGTACTTCGTTTCTTCGATTAGAAATTAGTTTTTCGTAAGATTCACTTGTTACAACGTGCATCAGATGTAAGGTGTGATAACCCTGAAATCAGCGAAATTAGCAAAAGCAGCCATGAAGTATGTAAGGGCGCCATTAAATGATGATACATTTTTAGTTTCTAAACAAACGCTAATTGAATAAATACCAGTGAAGACGGATATCTGCGTTTGCTTAACTTAAAGAAGCAATTAGTTGGCTGATATATTGCTGTAAACAAAGGGTGCAGCATTTGTTTGACAAAATGGATGTGGTATGTGAACATCTTTTCATTTATCTGATTGTAACACGACCACTCCACGTCCCGATGCAAGTTGTGACCCAAGGTTAGATTCACGTTAATAACGATTAATTAAATTAATTTAATGATTTGATTGATTTGATGTGCTTGATCGTTGAGACAAAAATGTATTTGTCTGCAGTAAGGGAGATCTTCATCGAAATTGCCAGCATGTCCTGTTATTCCGGCTCATACACTTTCCCATCTAGTCGCAGAGATTCGATTTTCCGATCCACATTACTGGCAATGAATCGTAAGATTCAACGTCGAGTGCGGTAACCCTGAAATATCGGGGAAAGCAGCGCCGCGGGACGTAAGGACGCCGTGAAAAGTTACAGTCCTAATCGCGAGGGCCGCGCCGCACCAGAAGGGTTCCATTGCACGAGACCCATCTGCTCGACGCCGCATACGAGGTGCTAATGTCCGTTCATAAATCCCCGGTAATGGGCGGCATTAAAAACCTTTACGCGCTATTCTTCCTTGCCAGCGGCGGCGGCGGGGGCGGCGGGGGCGGCAGCGCCGCGCAGGGCCCTGTCAGGGACACAGGCGGTGCGGATTAACGTTCCCGCCGAGCAACAATGCGATTTTCTTGAGATGGTGCTCGAGAATAAAAGTAATTGCGAAACGTTGAGGTTACGGAAAATTTGCGGTTACGTGTTTTTGTTTAACTTATTTGTGCTTGCGGTAATTATAGTACCTGTTTAGATCCTGCTAAAAGATCTAGTAATTAACACAAAAGTTTCCTTGCGATGAGAGTGAAATTCAGGAGGCGTATCTTGGAGCTTTGGAGGTATCATTAGGTCCACGTATTACAGCTGGGACGCATCTGGTCGATGACAAATAAACTATTAAAATGTGGCACATGATTTATTTGCTTGTAGATTGAAAAAACAACGACAACATAAGAATAGTTGTGAACCAGTCATTCGTTTTACTTGAACAATTATCCTGAACATGCCACCAATTTATCTATACATAGGATTTTAAAGGGTAAAACAAACAAACCGACAATTGTATTGTTTTAAAAGAATTATTTAAAGGAAATTTTAAGCTTGATGTTAATCCAAGACCTTCTGATTGGATGTTATTTAATGTATTTAAAATAATCTATCACGTGCAACTGTTTAGAATTTGTTCTACGGAACTGTGTTAACACTTAAAAGTACTTTTAATTCCAAAATATGTATCCGAGCGGGAAAAATTAGATTTTGTTGTAGGTAAATATTTTAAGATTTCAAAACCGCATGCTAATCATTTATAATGTGTTCAAAAATGGCTTACAATAGTCATAAACTAGCTTATGTTTATTCATAAGTTCAAAATTAACATCTTTTAATGTTATTTCGTACTGTAGATTATCATTTTCACTTGACCAGAAATATCAAAACAAGAATTAATAACGTACCACGAACCGTAAATAGAGATTATGTGACCTCTCCGTCCAAAATTATTTAATTCATGCTACGAGCTCCAGGATTAGGAGGCTCCAAAGAAGCCCGAACACCATGAAAAGTTAAGTCCTCTTCGCCTAGCTGGCGATTAGGTGCACGGGTCGTCGCCCCTTTTCACGACTTCCACACGCCTCACAAAAGGGGCTCTGAACTAATCTTTCGTCCGGGGTCTCAAGAATATCCGCGTCCAGCCCGGCGTCCTGCAGGCGGCGGCGGCGGCGTCTTTGGTGCCGTCTCGCCCTTCATCGCGCGCCGGCCGATAATCCGCGTCGCCACGGCGCTCCTCGCCCACCGCTGCCCCGCCCCCGCTGTCCACCCGCCCCCTCGCCCCGCCGCCCGCGCCGCCCCGGCCGCCTCCGCCACCCCGTCAACCCCGCTCCTCCTGCCGCCCCCGCCGCCTCCACAACACCCGCCATCCGCGCCGCCCCCGCCACATCCACCGCCCAGTCGCCACGCCCCCGCCGCCACGCCCCCCTCGCCGCCCTCGCCGTCCCTGCCGCCCGCGTCGCCGCCCCGTGTCGGGTGTCTATTTGCGTGGGGCGCACGTGCAGGGCGGGCCTTCGCGCCGCTATCTTTAGCCCTGGCAACCTGCGAGCGAGAGCCGACGCGGCGACGGCGACGTCGGCGGCGGCGGCGGCGCCGGGCGACGCGGGTGCCACGCGTGTTGGAGTGGCAGCCCTGCACTTCCGGCGCGGCGCGGGCGGCGCGGCGCGGCGGCGGCGGGGGCGGCGGGCGGCGGTGGAAGAGAGGGCCGCGCGCGCGCCGCACCGTCTCGCCGCCGTCAGTCGCGCCGCGGCGTGCTTCGCGTCCGCTCGTGCCGCGTCGTCGGCGCCCGGGGCTGCGCTCGCCAGACGCCCCTCGGCTTCGCCCGCTCGCTCGCTCGGTGGCAGCGGCGGCGGTGGTAGGCACGCGTGCGCACGCGGCGCGGGTGAGTCATCGCGCCGCCCAGGGCGTGGTGGCGGCGGCGGCGGCGGCGGCGCGCCGGCCACCCTCCTCACCTGCCGGCGTCGCGGCGCCCCGGCTTCCCTGCACACACACACACCGCCCACCCGCGCCAGGCCGTTCACGTGCGCGCCCGGGAAGGACGCCAACGTTTCTTGCGGCGGTGTGCGTCCGACGCACCCACGCGTGAGTGCGTGCGAGTGAGGGTGTGTGTGCGTGGTACCCGCCGAACAAAAGGACAATCGGCCGCGTGATAAATCATCGCTTCGCACGTATTGTTTTCCCGCGCGGCGCCGACGATGTCGCCCGAAGGCGCGCCCCGCCGTCGTGGGCCGCGAGTAGCAGTGTCCGTGTGCGAGTAGGCGCGCCCGGCGGTGGAGCACGTGTGCGGCATGGGCCCGTCCGGCGCGCGGTGATGGGACCGGTCCGGCCAGTGTGGGCGGCGCCCCACGACGAGCTACACGAGTAGGAAGAAGAGGTGTCTACACCGGTCCGCTCCCGGGGCTGTTTTGTGCAACCGCTCGTGTGGGTACTCGGGGTCAACCTTCGACCTCGCCCGCGGAAGTTAATCGACTGTTGCTGCTGCCGCCAAATGTACTCAAGGACAGGTTGTTTTTCCGGCGGACTTGTGTCAACGGTCAGTCAATCGCCCGAGTCGTCCTCGGAGACGGGCGACAGTTGAATCGGTGCGGTGTTCGTTTCGGACGGCGGGTGCTGGCAGTGGAGTGAAGGTCGCGGCGTGGAGGCAGCATGCGGAGCGGCGGCGGCGGCGTTGGCGGGGGCGGCGAAGGCGGCGGCGAAGGAGGCGTGTAGCCGCGCGGCGGGCGGGCGCCCGGGCGCGATCGGCGACTATCGACTGGCGGCGGCGGGGAAGCCTCCGTAGCCCCTAGCCCTCGCCCCTGCGCCGGCCTCTGCCCCTAGCCCCCGCGCGGCGCCTGCGCGCCCCGGCATGGCGGGCTGCATCCGCGCGCCGCGCTCGGCCCGCGCCTCCTCCGACGACCTCCACCGCCTCAGCCCGCAGCACAAGAACATCGTGCAGGTGAGCACGCCCCCAAGCGCGCCTCGCTTGCCGCACGGAAACATTCGGGTGCGACATTAATACGAGGCCTATTGGAATTCCCGGAAAATAAAAATTAATTTAGGTTGCTGGATTATGTCAGCCTTGTGGAAATGTACGTGCAGAAATATTACGACCTTTTACGGCATATTGGAATCTCCAGAAATTAAAATTAATTTGCGTTAGTGAATCTTGCCGGTCTTGTGAATATTAATTTGAAAAAATAATGCGGGATTTTTGATTCGGCTATGAGTCGTGGTGGAAAGTATTCTAGACTTGTTTTGCGAACCAGAATTATCAGTGAGGGGGAGATATTGTCATATGAATATCTAAATCGTACAGATGATCGTTGCGACATTTGACGTCACTTCACGATTCTGTTTTGTGAATTTCTGCCCGGTGGTATTCATAAAAGACACATTAATGTTGGCTCTTGAATTAGAAGGGTCAGTCATGAGGAAATAAACATGATTCGGCCTAAATATAAAGGGGGAATTCGTCTTTTTCTGCGTCTTTTCATGGAATGTATTCGGCCCTTCGTTTGTTGAACAGAACAAATAGTACACATTATATTGATATTGAAATGAAGGAATACAATATTAAGTCTTTGAAACGACGCCAAGAAGAAACCAATCCATCACTAGCGACAAGGACTTCTTTACAGACAAACGAGCACAGTTGTGATGATAAGAAATTTCATGTTTGTGATAAGGTTTAAGTCCGTTACCCTTCACAAATTATACCTTAGAACACCGGACGACCTGTTTCTGATACCTTTAATGGCACTTACCGTTAACTTCGCTGTTTACTTTCTCTTATTAATGGTTCTTCGTGGAATATCTAAATTTCCTAATATTTTGAATGATTATTTGTGCATTAATTTTATTGCATATTTCCTTGAGTTTCGTTAAAATAGATTGAATGTTATAGATGCCAAGGAAATAGAGAAAGTTGCAAATTATAAGTTTCACACAGTTTACTTTATCTGGTCATGCCTTTGTAGGTTAAATAAAGCATTGCAGAAAACTTCAATTCCATAATTGCAAACGAGTGACTTGTACGGTTTGAAGAGTTACGCAAAATCTATTAATATTTTTTGCAGGACAATATTATTTCTTTTTTCATTTCACTTACAAACAATTCATGAACACAAGCTAATAAACCAATTGGCAGACTCCTAATTTTTAATTTGTAAGTATAGAAAAAACTCTTATTTCCAATAAAGAATACCTAGAATATCTTATGCAGACACGCCACTCAAATGTTCGTTCAGCGCCGGAAACACGAGGTATCAAAAACACATAAAACATTTAATGAATAATTGCTCCCATAAAGCACTTTTAAATGTATTTTGAATGAGACGTCGTTTTAACAGGAGGAAATGATTCTCCATAATCGGTCATAAGTTTTATTACAGACGACGCCGATCGTGAAATTGCAGAAACCACATTTCCGCGAGCGATGAACTCTAATCACATAATGAATCATTAGTAAGAGGAGATGACGCGCTGGGAAGCGGCTTCAACTCCTGCAAAAAACCTCCTCGAGTGAAGCGCGCGCTTCTGCTGTTTGCCTCTGTTTTTAGAAGTCTCGCAGGTAATTTTCAACTCTGCCACACCCTCGGGCTCTTGCCGCACCGCAACGCCACCCTCGCCTGCGAGAAAGCCGCCGCAGCCCCGTCATCCGCGCCGCCCCCGCGGCCCCCCGCCGACACAACCGCCGTTGAATTCCGCATGCCGCCGCACCTGCCTTCCTTGCCTCCCTCGCTGCTCTTATCGCTCCCTTCCCGCAGCGACCTCCACTATCCTCCCAGCAGCTCTTCACTACAACACACGCCACTACAACAAGCTTCACAGCCCCAGATATCCCCGCTACCACAAATCTCCTCGCAGTTGCTGCTATCCCCGGCATTCAAGACGTTCTTTAATACCAGTCGACTGTCCACTCCAACACACTTCCCACTCGGCTACCCCACCGCTACAGTTGACCCGTCACTCCAGGCGTCCCGCCACTCCACCAGTCCCGCCATTACAGCCGTTCCACCCCTCCAGCCGTCCCACCGTACCTTCCGCCCCGTTATTTCAGCCGTCCCTCTTCAGCCGTCCCTCCCCTTCAGCCGTGCCGCCACTCCAGCCATCTCACCACTTCAGCCGTGCCGCCACTCCAGCCATCTCACCACTTCAGCCGTGCCGCCACTCCAGCCATCTCACCACTTCAGCCGTCCCGCCACTCCAGCCATCACGTTACTCCAGCCGTCCCGCCACTCCAGCCGTCCCTCCACTTCAGCCGTCTCTCCACTCCAGCCGTCCCGTCACTCCAGCTATCCCGCCACTCCAGCCGTCTGTCCGTTCCTACTGTCCCTCCATTCTTGACGTCGTGTTGCTCCTGTCCTGCCGTGCCGTCATTCCTTCTGTTTTCCCGCCACGCCATCTCATTCCCCGTTCCTCTTACTGTCAATCTTCCAGCCGTCATTCACTCCAACCTTCCTTTCTCTCCCACCTCGTCGCTCTGCCCCCGTCCCTCTGCTCTCACCATCCCGCCAATTCCACTTGCCCTCCGCCCCCGTGGCTCCCTGGCGACTCCCCTCTCCTCGTGGCCACCCCTCTACCTCGTCCCCAGCGCCTTTTCGCCACAATCCCCAACCCCAGCAACACTCCTGCCTTCTCACCTTCCCCGCAGGCGCCAACCCTACGCTCCCGCGCCGACGCGTCGCCGCTCCCCTGCAGCCGTGGCCGCCCTCGCGTCTCGTAAAAACTGCTTTGCGTCGGTGCGCGCGCTTATTAATTTACGGTGTCACTAATGAAGCCCCGGCGAAATACTTCTTCCACCGACGAAGAGGCGTTCGCATCCACGAAGCCGCGCCTAAGAAACTCTCAGAATACTTCGCTCCTCTGTTGATGCGATTGCAGGAACCGTAATTGCAATCCGACCCGATTCGAAATGAAATGTTTGTTTTCGAACCTCTATACAACGTAAACGAATTTTAATATTCCCTTAGGGATGCTTCCCTCTAGGGGAAATGCCGTAGTAAGAAGCTTAATCTAGGGAATGAATTTCCTGCTTTGTGAAAGCCGGACAGGATAAATGCATTAAGCACTTTGCATTTGGAAGTGCTCGGACATGAATATGAAAAGCGTTTTTGATTGCTTCGCGAAAAGAGGAGGACAGGACGAGGCGGTCTTTCTAATTTTGAAAGAATTTGCCTCTCTCTATTGACAAATTTGTAAGAGACCCATTGAATATCTATCGAAATAAATTTACGAATAATAATGATTTTTTTCGTACAGAAATATTTTAGAGAGCTGGATATTTCGTTATGAATAAAATTGATCTCTGGTACAGTCCTGCAGTCTTCACAAATCTGATATTCTCGATCGAGAATTTAATGAAGGAGTTCCAGACATTACCTAAGTACCCTCGACATGTTTATCTTTCCCATGAGGTTCTTTCCTCATTTATTGATCTACGGTTATATACGACGTGGGTTCCTGATGTTGGTCGTGATATAAGAGTATTTCCAATAGAAAGGATCGATGCGGCAATATCGTTCCTCCGACTAAGTTCGATTGGTAATTCATGTAAGTACTGGAGCATAAATCGAGGGACGCCGGATATGCAAGTGTGAATAATCCATTAGCACGCGAGCATTGTGAGTGCGCGGCAGTGTCGTCCTTCAATGGGCTTTAAATAACTAACGAACGCCATTGTGATCTTCGGTCCGCGGCGCCGTGTTGGCGCCGCATTGCGTTGGCGAGGTCGGCACCTCCGTCCCGATGGCAATGGCAAGGCTACGCGGCCAGCGTTCTTCACTCGCAGACGCATTGTCGCACTTTCAATGCTGCGGTGGTGGTGGGGTCGGAATGCCCTTACGGCGAAGTCGTGTTCTGTCGCGTAGGAAAAGTTTCGTCATTTCTTTTCTATTGGGAATTATCCGGAAAGTATTTCGGGCGACCCCGAAATTTTAATACAATATGCCATTCGTCGTTCAGCAGCGGTGGTGTGCGGACGTGCCCAGCTCCGCTGTGCTTACCTTGCTAGCGCTCAGTCCCGGCTTGTTCGTCTACCAGGGAACATAGTGCCGAGTGACTGCGCTCCCGGAGTGCGTAGCAACGAAGACTGGTGTTAGTAGTGACCAGTCTGTCATGCGACACAAACTCATCAACAGGGCATGCTATTAGTCAAGCCCTGCTAACGCTTCACAATAGTGACATCAACAATTTCACCAACGGT
>BLKR01013038.1:0-14145 GCA_011170035.1 Teleogryllus occipitalis | reverse complement strand
ATAAAATAGCGTCGTATCTCAAAGTAATAAAAGAGTTCTAGACACATAAATAGTTGTTTCTACGAGATGCGTCTGCAGCAACGGCTGTCTCACACACCCCTTGTTCGTCAGTGATCCCGTAACTGCGTTCTCCACTTTCCATTGGGGGCCCACTAGGACGACATGCCACACAAACCTTCTACGGTCATCGTTTTATGGTTCTCTGCGTATTTCATCCAATGTCGGTTCAAAATAACTCAGAATGTAAATGTTACAGCAACAACCGAGTCTCGCCGAAATGAAATCACACCACCCAGTGAGTCGTTCGCGGTTCATGTAACTGTAGTAGACTCTCCCAACCAGAGAGATTCATTTCACAGCCAATAAAACGAAATTTATCATACCATTCGCATCAGAGTCAAATCGTATCAGAAACTGTCAATTTTTCATGTGTTTTCTAAAATTTCTGTTTTCCACAAACTCGGAAAAAATGTTTTCATATATCAAACGTACCTATGTATATTCACTGTGAAGGTATCAAATCGGAAACCAGAGTCATGTACTTTAGGAGTACACGTTAATAAAAGTCAGGATAAAATAATCCTCGAAGTTTGAAATATTCAAGCAAATACAGAGAGTGGATATTACCATTCATTACTTCTTGCTATCTCGCGGCGCGCACAGTTTTTATGAGGCAATTAACAGGGGGATATCGAAGTGCGGGACATGCGGCACGTGGAACATCACGATCCCTCGTTAGAGAACTCATAGCTGCAGGGAAGCAGTTTAAAGCAGTGCGACCAAAGCTACTGTATATCTCGCTCAAAGGTCCGCCATTGAAATAAATCCCTCAGGGTGTCTATTTAAACGTCCAGATAAAGATGTATAACATTCGAGGATTAACACATCCTCAACATACAGCTAATACAAAAAGTATTTGTTTTATTTTACAAATCATATCATTTATTAACGTGGAATCCAACACTAAATTACGGCGTAGCATTTTAAGCTAGGCATTCCTTGTTACTATGTTACAAAGAATTACTTGCATTCATCCATATGTTTCTCATAACACATGAATATAATTTCCCCCCCCCCAAATTTCTGAAATATTGCTAGTGTTTCCAATAAAATTGAGTCAGAAAAAATTTCACGTGCTCATTAGTATCGTTTTTGTTGCCTTATCAATCCGACGATTCAGTACTCCAATATAATTTTATTTCCGCAACGCGTATCTGTAAAACATGACAACTTTATTTCTGTTACCGGTTAAGAATATAAAAATCTTACATCATATCAAGACACCAAAATTGTAATGTTCACGCCCTCCATTTGCGTCACTTAATCCACATCGTCTGCTCTAACCACTGATTTCGCTTTATTTCCACTCATCTTGTTTTGAAAAGCAGGTTAACGGGGCTTGGTCAGAAAAATGTACACTAGTTGTTTGCCAACGTTTCGGAAACTTTTATTTCCATCCTCAGGGCTTACAAGAACAACTCGACACTTTCACTGCACCATCCTCCATCTCAGGCACCTTGTAAGCCCTGAGGATGGAAATAAAAGTTTCCGAAACGTTGGCAAACAACTAGTGTACATTTTTCTGACCAAGCCCCGTTAACCTGCTTTTCAAGTCTTAATTTATGGTCGTTAAGAACTCTTCATAACTCATCTTGTTTACCATTCTATCATTGCATCTCACCCTTATGTTATCGTAAGATTTCAGACATGGTGGTCCTTATCCCAATCGCTATGTAGCAACTTCATATTGCTACTTCTATTCATTCTACTTCTATTCTACATACTGCTATTCATATTGCACTTCTCTCCCTAGCCGAAAATGTGTTTGAGTATGAGATTGACTACGTACCAGGGGCTAAGATCCGTAATGGGTCTAGGGACTGCTAGGCGAGTGCCATTGAACCTCCCTACCTGTAACAAGGTTTAAGCTTCTCCAAGGGCTTACGAGCTGCAATCGGCAGGAGAGTTCCCGGTCGCTGTGAGCTTGCGAGCCACCACGATGTTAAAGTGGAGGTTAGTGTTAAGGTCCCCTAGGATGAAGAAAGTCAATAGAATTGTATTATTGAGAGCGGGAAGTGGCATCTGAAAACCAAGAGATCAAAGGAGACTACAATGTCCGATGATGAATTCGCTCATTGATTGACTACATCACTGTTTTGTTTTCTGTGATTCGCTCTCACCATCATGTTCGTGGCGGGTTCGCTTCACCTCACCTCCAACGCTCTGCTTGCAAACTAGCAACCTTGCCTTCTCACCTTTATTTACAAATAACATTTCTTTTATCTTCCTCCCTCTCATACCCTGCCTATTCTCTTCGCCCTCTTCTGTTTCCATTTTTCTCCTTTCCCTCCACTTGCTCGTCTGCACTTAGGCTTAAGAGTTTCTCTTTTCTTGCGTCTCGCCCTCTGCTGTCAACTGCCAATTTCCCATCTCCCTGATCCATATCTCACCAGCGTGGCTCCGGTGGCCCTTCTTCGGCTCACCTCCTTCACCCTTTTTTAGCACTTTGCAACTACACACCTGCTCGACAACTATTACGAGTATTTCTTTACTTGCTCTTATACACCCCCGTCGACTGCCTACGTTCTAATCAGAACATCAGGGTGGCTCAGACACTGTGCCTTCGACCAACCTCCCTCACCCTGCTCAGAAACCACCCACCTGCTCACCAGCCCTTTCAGGTATCTCTTTCTTGCGTCTATTGTAAAATACACTTCGATTGTACCCCCCTCGACCCCGTTAATTGCTATAATCCACTTCGTTGTTATCCGTTAACACAAGCATGGCCATAGCACACGCCCTTCCACCTTCCGAACACTGTCTCCCTGACACACTCACTTCGTCCTGCCTCTCTCACCTTCCTTAGAGCCGTGTACCTGCTCACCTACCGTCACGAGTGCCTTTTTTCACCACGTCTTCCTTATTACCCCGTTTGCACCTACAAACCTACTCAGCAACTCTTAGATTCATCTCTTTACTTGTGTCTTGTACACTCCCGTCGACTGCCTACACTACTTCGTCTGATCCAAACACTGTGGCTATAGCACTCTTATTTCGGCCTGCCTCCCCCACCGTGCTTAGAGCCATCTACCAGCCTACCTACGCTTACGGGTGTCTCTTTCCCATGCACTTCTTATTCCCCCGTTCGCACCTTCACACTTACTCAACAACTCAAGAGCATCTCTATAGTTCCGTCGACTACCCACAATACTTCGTCTGATCCGAACTCTGTGGCTATAACACACTTATTTCGGCCTGTCTTCCTCACCCTGCTTAGAGCCGTGTACCTGCTCACCTACCCTTACGAGTGTCTGTTTCCCACATCTTGCCTATTCCCCCGTCGACTGCCTCCACCGACTCGTGCTGGCCCGCTCCCCAGTGCGGCTCCGGGAGCCTCGCTGGGGCACAACCGCGCGGGGGCCGCCCACCTGCTGCCCGCTCTTGGGGCGGGTCGCCGCCCTGCGCCCCGCGCCCCCGGGGCGGCGTAGGTCGCGCGGGGCGCAATCTCGGGCGAGGGTGGGGGCGGGGCGGCGCGCGGGCAGGACGCGTGCTTATTAGGATGGATGGTTTGAGGGCACGTCAGGCGCGTCCCTGTCGAGGCCGTTTATGATAAATTGCGTGGCGGACGCACTGAGGCGCGGCAGAAAAGTTGCTGTGCAGTGGTCTCCATTGTCGTGGACACGGACGGACGGCGCCGGAGCGGGGCAGGGTGCCACAACGCGGCCCGAGCGCTGAGCCAAATACTCGCTCCCTATACTAATCGCGCACTTCTTCTTGATACTCCACAGCGGGGGGTGCGGGGAGAGGCGGGTTCTGTCTACGTCACGGCAGTGCAGGGATGTCAACTTTATTGACAGAAAACTCGGCGTAATAACTCGTCTTGGAGTAGATAGCTATGAGAAACAACGGAAGATTTTTCTAAATTCTGAGGAAATTATTAATAGTTATAGAAATAACTGAGTAACAAGAAGGAACATGGTATGCACAGGTCGATAGAAAGAGAGACCGAAAACTAGAAAGTCGGCATTGGAAAGGAAGGTGGGCAGCACTGCAAACTGAGCCGTGACGTTCGGAGTGGAGCTCCTTTTTTTTACCGGGCCGTGCTATGCCGGGCTGAGCGAGGACTAGGGAGCTCGAGGATGAAGAAAAAGTGCGATCATAGTAATGGGATAGTCAACTCTCCTAACTTCACGAGTTCACGTGCTCATGTCTGTGTAGTACATTCTTCTATGTGGCGGATCTATGTGCGAAACGCAGTGACGGAATTTCAGGAAACATGCATTTCGCCGAATAAACATTAATTTAATTTTCAATAATTTTTCATCGTTTTTTACAAATATCCGCTCCAAAAATTGACTTTTAAATCTCCTCTAAAATCATAGAATTGATTGGTAACCTAATTAAAATACTTCACATTCCGTGAACTACCGTCCCGTTATTTATATCATATCCCTTTCCTACTCAACACTTAAGTTGAATAGAACAAGTTTTGGTGTAGAAAATGTGTAAATTCACATTCTAACATACTATTTTAAGATTCTCCAAGCCTAATGTATTTTACTTGTTTTTTTTATTTTTTATTTCTACAAATATTATCCACTTTATAAAGTCATTAAGCAGCTATATTATAAATTTCTTTATTTGCAGCACATCTCCTTCCTTTATTTCCTTTTTATTTGCCGTCCTTGTTGTTTCTTATTTTGTAAAGTAAGATTTTAATTTTCTAATGAACATTTTTCAAAGAGAACCATTGTACAAACGCTCTCTCCAATAGAGCTAAAGTTGCTTTTTGTTCTCTGTTAGGATGTAATCACATCAGAAAAGATGTTCATAGAGTTAATAAATACATATTGTTAAAAATATGATTTCAAACGCAATACGCATGTTATTGAAACACATATTTGTAATGTATTTAATTGATTGATTACTGATTCCGGCCACATCAACTACAGAGGTCATTAGTCCCGTAAGTGTACTGCATGTGTAATGAACCGTCCTCCTCTTATATCTATAAAACAACTATAATCGCCCCTCGTTAGGCGCACCAAAATATGTAATGAACCACTACCTGCCCTAGATCAACTATAATCTTTATAATCGCCCGGCGTTATAACGCCAAAAGTAATAACCAAAACCCGCTCTCATCAATTGCCCTGCTTATACTCAGCTTCCACCTCCAAGGTTGCCCGTCGACTAGCTGCTCCCCCAGAACTTCCGATATTTTCTTACACATAAAATCTGGGTGTGAGGTTGTGGCTGACCTGTACAGGATCTAACAACTATTCGGGCACGTGGGCGTAGGTCATTAACTAGCTACATGTAACAATTAAACTACGTTCGTTTAATTTAATGTCGAACCAAGTGATGTTCGCCATTTATTTTCTGTAATTCCTGTGCTAGTCGTTATTTCAGTTGAAATATATATAAATACAAACTGGGGTCGTTGCTCTCCCATGACTCACATAAAACACTTAACGACAAACAAAATAAACACATCAACGATATAATACCCTTAAATTACATGACACAAAATCCAAAATATTTCCATTCATACTGACAATTATAAATAAACTCATTCACACCCGAATGCGCATTCTGCCTGTATATCTATTGAATCTATTTTACGTTAAGACAGAACTTGATCTTGTACAGAAGCTAATTTTAATCTTTCTTCTCCTTCAAAATGTGAATTTCATAACAAAAGAAACAAAGTTTCATAACTTCCCTTTTGCCAAAAACGCTGTAATCCGCAGCAAACCATTGTTGCGCGCCGTCCTCGATGTATATTACGCAGCATCCTCCAAATCCATCCTCCCGCAGCATTTCTCCATCCCCACACATTACCAAAATTTTCTTGAGCTCGCTAATATCTTCTTAGCATGTCCTTTCATTCCCCTATCATCCTATTTCCATTACGCAACTAATAACGCGATTATCTGTCTATCGCGTGCTACATTTCCTCCAAAGTGTCCTATTGTTGAATATACTGCGACACATAAAATATTTCCGCGTTACGCATTGTTATTACGGACATCATTGCCTAAACTCACTATATCCATTCATGTTCACCGTGTTTCTCGCACAATTGCATACTAAAATTTTTATCTTTTTTCGGAGCGTTCTTCCCCACGTCTGACTTCGAGCTTGCTACCCATCATCTTTCTGTCATTGTTGCGTTGTGTCTTCAACTTTTTTTCTGGAACATTTACCGATCGCTTACGTGTCTTTACCAAAAATATCATACCATTTTACTTAATTCTGTCCTTTCCAGGCTATTTCTCTTTATTACTACTTTTAATTATCAATTTATATCTTATTACTATTTCTTATACGATCTCCTCATGTTTATTAACGCCAAAATTGCTTTATTTCCGTCGCTCGCAACGCATCATTGTTCTCTCGTAAAAATTCCAAATATACAATTTCAATTGGCATCTCTACTGCAGCTCCTCGATATTTTTCAGAGTTGCGAGTAATGTCATAATTTTCCGCGTGATTTTCTTTGTTAATCCCGAAAGTTTCATTTCAATCGCTTTACGCGTTCTCTTAATTTTTAGGAAAAACCGCTTCTTTACATTACCTTTCTTATGATAACAATGGCTGTAAAAATCTCTAGTTATATTGTCTAAAGTGTACTTTCAAAATCACTCATATCTTTTAAACCCCTGATGCGATTCGCTTCGAATAACTTTTGAAATGTTCCTCTAAATGAATGTTATTGATTCGTACTGTCCAAATCGGGATTTTGTCGCGTCTTCTTTAATTTATAAAAAAATTATTAGTGCGCGACACCGCTTGCTTCTGTTTTTCCATCTCCTACTCATGCCATTCCTTGTTATGTTTGTTCTTTGCATCTAAATTGTTCGTGGGGACCTTAGATTGTTACACATGTTTTTCATCGGGAGGTGGCGGTAATCTTCCCCCACTGAATGGCGAGATACGGCGACGACCTACCGTCGACTACCGGGGTTTTCCCCAACCAGTTATCTCCCACCAGCGAGGCACCGCCCCAGTCGGGAGAAGTTCTAAGTTCCCGACCGGTCTCCCGGCATCTTTGGTAGTGTAGTTCTTTGCATGTTAGTGTGTATGTGTGTGTGTGTGTGTGTGTGTAAGGGGTGAGAATAGGACAAGGAAAACAAAGAAAAGATCGCGCGCGGCCAGTGGCTCGTTTATTAGGGTACTGCTCCAGCATTCGCGTAGTGATTATCGGAGAAACCACGGAAAACTACCGATCAGAGCAGCCGGCTGCTAGAATTCTCCTCCAGACATCGACTGAATTCAACCTAGCTGAAAATCCAGTGTCGAAAATCTTGTCGCCGTCGGGACTCGAACCTAGGACCTCCCGGTCAGAGGCACTGCAATGACATTACTTGATGCACTGAGCCACCGCTCCCGGTGAAATTTATTTACAAATGGTCATATTCATATGGCTGTTTCAATAAAGTCGGGAAACATTTTCAAAATAAGAAAGGACTAAACTTCAAGAACTCTTAGCTGTAAAAAATTAAAATCTTCTATAACACATTTTAGTAATTAATTTTAACAATTGTATCCATTTTTTTCCTTTTTTGCTATAAAAATGATCTTAATTGATCAAGATAATATTTTTCATGTTTAATTGAAAACGGAAGGCAAGAATAAAGCTGTAGGTTGTACTCCTGGGTCTAATTTACCTAATTTACGCGTTAATTTATCAATAAACAATTTAAAATCATTAAATCTTATGCAACAGAATTTTACATTTAGTCGTAGAAAAACATTCTACGAGTAACTTTATGAACACATTTCCTGGGGCTTTCACATGCAAATACATCATAGAAAGCAATACCAACTCGATCAGAGAACTATTTTGCAATATCGTCCTTTTTGAAAGGAAATATCCCGTTAATAATTTTAGTTTTTAGTTTTTGACATTTTTTACATCCATGATCTAGTGGCTCAATAATCTCTTACCGATCGCCGTAAGCGTACTTCACATGAATTCAACCGTTAAACTTTTCTACCCGGGGGTCCGGTCTCTTGACTTCTTTCCAATCTGTCTCCCCTACCCCCCGCCCCCCTAAGGCCACCCGGACACAGCACTTACGCTGACCCGGCCTCGACCCGCGCGCGCCAGCGTGATTTATAGAGCATTAACTGCGGCGGCAGCTTCGCCGGCGAAGCCTCCGCTCCGATACTTGGAAAATAAACACACTTAAAGCAAGCCAGTTCCCAGATAGTTCCCCCCGGAATCTCTGCTAACTCTGCCGGACTTCCTCCTCTCCACCTCGTACTAAATCGAAAAGGTCTCCGCAGGCAATAAGGCACACTCAATTACGATGGGCTCTATCGATTGGCTGAAACAACATTCCTTTAAGTTGAAGTGGGGGCGGGGCTACGTAACAAGCTTTCAAAAACCACCAATGTACGTACAAAAAACAGTATTATAATTCTGTTTATCTTCGAATTCAATATACATTTCTTATTCTTTTTAAAATGTATGTACTTTTTATCAAGATATTTCTTACATTTTCATTCTTTATTTGTTTATATTCTCATTTGATAACAGAATTACAATAGTATTGACGTGATAAAACTGTCAAGTTTTTCTTAATACAGTTTGCTTACCATTTAGCTGTTTGACAGGTAATGGGGCTGTCACATTTAGTGGTGCCTGTTCTCTTGCAGTTTTCCTTCTCGTGTGCTGGTCCCATGCCCACGCTTGCCATTTGCAGTCCGCTTGCCCTAGATACAAGTTATCAAACGGTCATTAAAGCGTTCACGATCGCGATGAGGACTGTCTGCTTCATGACTCAGCCCGTCCGGGAGCTAAGCATGCCGTTGGCGGATGGCAGTAATCTCGCGCAGCAAGTGATACCGTAACAGCGGCAACCTCTCCGCTAGGCTAGGCGCGTCACACTGCGACCGCACGAGCTACTTGCCCGCCTGGGAAGCCCGGCGCTCCTACGGGCACGGGCAACTTCCCCTGACTCCGCACTCATTTCCCTTTAAAATCCAGAAAGAGGTGTACAGGCGCAAGCTGGAACGGCGAGGCGGTGAATAGTGACTTCATACGAAAATAGGTTTGCCAGATTTTTTCTAATCAAATAAGCGAGAATTGTATTGTGTTTATATTCTTCACTACTTATTGCTATTTGATGTTTATTTTCTTACTAAATTCTCCCTTAAATAAACATCTTTGCTAAGTGACAGTAATATATTTGAATGGCGAATTCTTTCGTTGATTTCGTTTTGTGGTGTGTTATTACATCATTCAGTTATTTATTGTATAAAGCAATAATGTGAAATAAATTAACAAGTCTCTGTAAGTTAACAATTCTCGCTTACGGACTCACAGCGCTTTTAACAAAGCGGGATATTTCTCTGTTAAACCTTCTAACCTGAACGTAGAAACTTCATGCTTTTATTTGAGTCTTAAGTAAACAGGATTACAAAATCAAGTTTTTGTTTGAATTTTTGTTAATTTTACTCTCAATTGAAAATTTGAAATCTGACTGATGTATTACATAATTTTAATGGAATTTGCCTTGAGAAAATTGGAATTAATATAGCTATATTTGCGTCAACTGTCAAGTAATTTCTCCTAAAGACTATCAGGGGTCAGGTATCCAGTGGCCTACCGCCATTTCGTAGTATTTGTACAACCCTTACTTGTAAATCTCGCGCCAATTTCTCTGGACAGTGTCCGCAAGGTCTAGTACGCGTGTTACCTTGCCTGCGATCTTGACATACCTGGGCTATGTAGATTATACACTAAGCAGCCACATAGCAGTTCTCCATCCCAAGAGAACGTATATGAAACGTGTAGGAGGCAATGACACCCGTATAAGTTATTTATTCATTGAATTGTAGCAAACAAGAGTCGCTCTCGACCAAGAATCCAACTCTAGTCTTCCTGTTTACCCAATTCTTTCCTAGCTGGTCCCCAGATGTTCTTATCACTGATTTACAAGTTAGCTGACAAAGTGGTGGCATTTAAATTTTTTTGTGTATGTTATGGATATTTTTGTTTGTATCTTCTTCCCGCACACAATTTTTAGATGGCAAATTAGCAGAGGTTAAAGAATTAGTAAATGCTGTCTTTCTGTGAAATTTAATGTGAAATTTGTTTATGAAAAATACATTTCCGTTCTTTAGTATCACATTGAATTGTTCAAAATTTTATACGCAATAATTTCCTTTTAGTTTAGTTTACAAAACTATTTTTACTATTTATAGAGAAACAAATTTAAATTAATCGTTAATTATTATTCATAATGAAATAGTATTATTTCATTGTTTGAAACTTGGGCAGATTTATAATTTTATTGTGCATTTGGTGCAAACAATAAGCATGAAAAACCGCTTGTACATCAATTTCAGCCCATTCAAACATTTACGACATACACTACTGTGAAGTCCATAAACTTCAAATTAATGGTTTTCTAGCTTCTTCCTCTTCTGTCCAGATGAACAAGTTATCAATTAACATGTATTTCACTCATGGCAGACGTTTTTGCAATGTTTTTCGCAAATAATATTTTAAAGGAGGAAAGTAATGTGATAATTTATCAAATTCTGTGATCACCGACGGTTCAGGATAAAATTAATCTCGGGAATAAATAAAATCGCTTCTGAAAATTATTCATCATAATGTAGCTCTATTACATTTAGAATGCTTGGAACATTTTATTGAATATAGGTAAGTACGTTTAATGTAGTCCGTATATTGAATGAGTATTTGCTACTTAGATGAGGCAAACAACAGTAATTGGAGTTAGGGCGATCACTTAACCGTTGTTTGGAATGCATAGATCATAAAAATTGAATATGTTTCAGAAATGTTTGTTCTTGATAAGAGAGACCTTTTTAAATTGCCTAGGTACGAAATCACTCAGATTATCCATTTACTTAGGAAAAAGTTTCGAAAAGATTTAGAGAATAATAAACTTATTTATTTTTTATAGCATTATCTTTGACAAATCAAAAATCATGCCACAGAAGTTACTTACTTTTTGCCGAATACACCACTTTAAATAGTTTTTTTTTATAAAAATGTGTCTCTTGACTACTGATGTTGTAAAATTGCCATTGGAGACAGAGTGAATGTGGTATAGAAGTTTGTTTCTCTCTACAACATTGATTTTTTTGTTTCCTGTCAATGTGTAGTTTTTGAGGTATTTTGATATAAAAACTCATCTGCACCACTTGGAATATTACATTACTAAGGACTTTAGTTTATGGAGAGAATTAAAAATTTATCTAGCCATTGATTTTAAATATTTACGAGGCGAGATATATTTAAATAAAACATTTGTGTAATTTTTGAAGAATAGAAGGAACATATCCCATATGTCATGTTATTCAATCCATTTAGTACTGACCGTACGAAAAGTATAAGTAAACAGGTTTTGTTTCTAGTATTTGTTTTTAATATTGCTCTTATTTAATTCAAAAGTAAGCGAAAAACACCAATATTTTCCAAACATTTTACGTGACAGTAATTAAAGAATTATTATTGAAGAACAATTTAATTTGATTCAAAAATCTCTATCTTTTATAATGCAGTTTTTTGGAGGGGTAAAAAATTAAACTTGTGCATTTTTCAAATATTTACAGTAAATAGTAAAAATTGGACCTACCATAGCTTTGTAAATTTATTTCATTCAATTTTTACATGTAATTTGAAGAAAAAAGTTTGAGAGTGTCATGTTTGAGAAAATTTAAAACCTACCCCAAGGGCTTCTTGTGTAGTACCCTCCCAAATTTCAGTCACAGTCAGTTTCAGTCGAGCCAAATCGATCTAGGAATATTCATTTTGACAAAACTCCCTCGACACAAGAAGACAGTAATGTTGCTCACAGACAGACGGAAGGACGTTTTAAAAAAAAACATTTTTCGGTACCCATCAAGTGACCCCCCCCCCCAAAAAATAGTATTTCCGTTGATAACTCGAAAAAGATTTTCCTCAGCATTATATAATGATTTCTATACCAGGTATATTCCTCCGTATTGAAGTACTTGCACGAGAAAGTTAAATGAAGATGGGTCGTGAAGAAGAATATTAGTAACCATTGTACTCGTAGATTCACCAACATGTAAGAAAATTGTAGATATTTACCTGTCATTTTAAGACAAAACGTTTTTTGGTTATTTAACGCCACATCAACATCTAGGTCATCAACGACCACTATTGGAGTAAACGGTATGGTAACTATAAAGATTAAACTATATGGTGATAAGGTGTGAAAGGATGAGCGCAATACAATCATGCCCGAGGCGGGACTCGAATCCGCGACCCTTCGGTCCGAAATCGCGACACTACTGCCTTAGCGATCTCGGCCACCGGATCGGCAAGACGAAATTGTATAACCTTCATTTCGTCATGTTAATATTAAAAAGCAATGTTGTGAGATATTCTACTAACATACACATAAATGTTCCTGATCTTGGAATTTGGTCAAGTACAAATTAAAACACGAAATCACTTTTTTAACAAATTTAAACACTAAATCACTTAATTTTCGTCACAAATTTAAACACTAAAATGCATGCGTTTTGCCGTAATGCCTTGTCCTGCAGTGGAGCTATTCAAAATGGACTTTCGTATTATACCTGTTTGTGCGATGGTATAAAGTATTGTATATTCGTATATAATAATTATGCCCTAAAGATGGAATTAAATATTCCGAAACATCAGCAAACTGGAATGATTTAGGGTTTTTTTATTTGCACTTTGACCGAATCCCACTATCCGGAACATCCGTAAGTATTGCATTAATGCGTATATCATTAGTGCTTTTGGTATTAGCTACGACGAAATAAAGGTTTTAACATTTCGTCTTAAAATGACAGGTAAACTAAAAAAAAATCTTTTACAAATTTTTATGTCTTGTATAAAATTTTATGTTTCATATATTTTGTATAAAATGTATTGTAAATATCGACCTTAGTTCTGATGTAGAATTTTATATTTATCAAATATTTTCTGTGTTTTAAACGCATGCAATTTACAGAAGCATACAGCAGCACGAAAATACAAAATAATATTAATGTATGCGTTGAAAACGGTTGAAACAGAAGAGGTATCTGCATTTTATATTACAAGATTTCTCGCATGCATCCGTTTTTGTCGTCGAATTTACTTTTGATTCTAGTTGAAGTCTTCAAAACAAAGCCTAATTCGCTTTATGCGAATCATATCTCGTGGTTGGTTGCGACTATCTGACCTGTAGGAGATGGGTTGACAATGCATAGCCCCCATAATAAAATTTAAATCGTATTGATATCAATGAAATAAGAATACACCCGAAATATTGAACATCTCTCTGCTATGTTTTTTACTGACAAAGGAATGGAACACAACTGTTCGGCGAAATATGATCTCGTTAAAGAGTTTATATTTTATTTTTAGAGATTTTGTATGAGAACGGTATGGTTTTGTGCTTGAAATGCTGAACAAACTGTAATTTGTATTCTGCAAACGAAGAAGGTAATTTCAGTTTATTCTACGTTTAAAATTCTAGCAAAGGAAATATTTGTGAGTCTGTGAGATATTGTCAAAGCTCTGAACTGAACGCAAATCATCATAACATATACTCTTAGTAAAATCTCAAGCAATAAGCGTTTATTAACAAGACGAAGAACTTTAAGTAGCGCAGGATTTCAAAAACGTAAATGTAATTATATATTGATATACAGGATAACCAGGAAGGAAAAAACAAAACTTTGAAAATAAGCTCTTGAGTCAATTTTAAACATATTTTGTTTAATAAACTCCTTCAGTATTTCTAATGATTTAGCTGCTATTGCAGCTCAGCACTCAAAGGTCGATTTGGGAAAAAGGCTTTCTATGCAAACATTTGAATGTCAGAATCACACAAACACTCCATAAACATGTAAGTTGTTTATTATTTACAAAAGAAATTAATATATTAGCTCATAAATAAAAGTGATAAAAACAGAAATAAAATAAAAAAGTACTCAATTTACACAATTCAATTACTCTTTTTTTATTTTCGTGTTTATATATATATGTGTGTGTATATATATATATATATATATATATATATATATATATATATATATATATATATATATATATGTATATATATGTGTATATATATGTATATATATATGTATATATATATATGTGTATATATATAT
>BLKR01013037.1:0-14150 GCA_011170035.1 Teleogryllus occipitalis | reverse complement strand
ATAATAATAATAATAATAATAATAATAATATATTTGTCACATAAATACAGCATAAGCCATGTATGACAAGTCAGGACATTATATGATCATACAATGTACAATGCAAATATTTCAAATATTAAATACAATACAGGTATAAAATTGAATTCTGTTTTCATGCTAAATACAAATTAATTTTATAAATAGTAGGGTAAAGCTAAAGTTGAGAGCAAAATAAATAAGAAGGAGAATCTTCATGAGATGGATGCTTGGGCTGGATCTATCCTTTTATATCCATCAATCAGCGGGGGGGGGGCCTCAAGTCATGCAGCAGAATATGCAACAAAAAAAAAAAAAATTATTTTTATTAGTTTATATTGATGTTGATATGTGTTTATGGTGTAGGTATTCCTTTGTACTGTAGAATGTATGGTTTAACAGGAAAGCTTTCAGTTTATTTTTGAATGTGTGTATTGAGTTTAAGCTTTTAAATTCACTAGGGAGTTTGTTATATAGTGTGATGCCTTCAAAAATGGTACTTTTTTGAAAGAGTGAAGTTTCACAGTGTGGGACATGCACATTCTTGTTTTGTCTAGTATTATAGTTATGAACATCAGTATTTAGAGTAACAGAATCCTTGTTTTCCATAAGCGTCTTCTTTGTGAAGATTAATATTTCAAATATGTATATGCATGGGAGCGGTAGGATTTGTAATTTCTTGAAAAGTGGTTTGCAGGACTCATGTTTGTGAGTGTTTGTCATTGTTCTCAGTATTCTTTTTTGGATGATAAAAGTGTGAATACTTTCTGGGGAGTTGCCCCAGAATATGATTCCGTATTTTAGATGCGAGTGGACATTTGCAAAATACACTGTTCGTAGTGTATCCAAATTTGAATTTGACTTAAGGATGTAGATGGCATAGCATGACTTGGTAAGCTTGTTGTTTAGATCTGGGATGTGGGAGTTCCATTTTAAATTGTCTTGAATTGTCAATCCAAGGAAAGTTGTTTTTTGGGCTATTTTTACAGGCATGTGTTTTATCATCAATTGTGTTAGAGGCTTTACTTTAGAGAGTGGATTCCGAAAGTTTAGGGAGACAGTTTTACTGGTGTTTATGATGAGTTTGTTTTCCTGGAACCATTTTACAAGTGCTTCTAGAACTGTTTGTGCTTCTTTCTGTAGAATTTGTTGGGTATTTGCTTTAATAATAATGTTAGTGTCATCTGCAAATAGGACCATTTTGCTCTTTTGTAGAGTCAGGGGCATGTCGTTGATGTACAAGAGAAATAGTATAGGGCCTAGGATTGATCCTTGTGGGACTCCATAATTTATCATTCTAGGTTGGGAAAAATGGCTTGAAATCATTTTATCTCTAACATGCTTGATTGTGACTACTTGACAACGATTTGAAAGGTAAGATTTTACCCATTGATGTGCAATGCCTCTAATTCCCAAAGTTTCAAGTTGGAATAACAGTATGTCATGATCAATAATGTCAAATGCTTTTGATAAATCTAGAAATAAACCGATGGGAATTTCTTTCTGATCTAGAGCAAGAAGTATGTTATTTAGAAAAGTGAAGATAGCAGTGTCTGTTGATCTACCATTTCTGAATCCATGTTGAGCCTCTGTCAATATGTTATTTGAATTGAGGAAATGTTTGAGTC
This sequence comes from Teleogryllus occipitalis, assembly GCA_011170035.1. Taxonomy (NCBI): domain Eukaryota; kingdom Metazoa; phylum Arthropoda; class Insecta; order Orthoptera; family Gryllidae; genus Teleogryllus; species Teleogryllus occipitalis. The sequence goes on along the minus strand of BLKR01013037.1, from coordinate 12,504 downwards.
TATCATTAAAAAGTTTTTCTAGAATTTTTGAAAATCCAGATAGTAAGGATATTGGTCTGTAATTCATGAGATCGTGGGTGTTGCCTTTTTTGAATAGTGGCTTAACTTTTGCTTTTTTGAGAATTTCTGGGAAGCTACCTGTCATTAAGGAGTGATTACAAATGTGTGTGAGCGGTTCTAGTATATATGTTGCTGAATGTTTAATGAGTATGTCAGGGATATTATCCAGTCCTGTAGAGAATTTGTTTTTCATTTTATTTATGATTTTCTGTATTTCTGCAGGTGATGCTTCAGAGATATATATGGACTTTGCATTTGGTGATGTGGGTATATTTGACTGCATATTTATATTATTTACAGAATTGCAGTGTATTAACTTTTCTCCAATTTCTGAGAAATGTCTATTGAAAGTGTTTGCTACTTGGTGTGGGTTGCGCAGAACATTGTTCTTGTAGTTAAGTTCAATGTTTTTGGTGTTTCTGTTTTCTGTTTTTAGAGTATTTTTTACAATGTTCCACATTGCTTTTGTTTTGTTTTGTGCTTTGGCAATGTGTCGATCATTCATTAACAGTTTGGCCTGTTTAATTACTTTCTTTAAGATACTTTTGTATGTTTTGTAATAAGCAATGAAATCAGAACTACATTCGTGATGAAGGATGGTTTCATGCATGTTTCGTTTCCTTTCACATGATGTTTTGATTCCTTTAGTTATCCATGATTTGTGGTTTTTGCTTGTTATTTTCTTCAGTGTTTGTGGGAAAACAGTGTTGAAATAACTTTGGAATATGTTTATGAATAAGTTGAATTTGGTATTTGTGTCTGTTGCTTTGTACACCTCCTCCCAGTTTTCTGAACTTATTAGGGAGTTGAATTTGTCAAGGTTTTCCTGAGAGAAGTTTTGAGTTTCTCTATAAAGTGTTTCCTTAATAACTTTAGTGTCCAATTTGAGTTTGAGAATTTGTGCTGTGTGGTCACTAAAGCCTGTGTTATATGTAACAACTGAATAGCTGCAATCATTTGTGTCTATTATTATTTGATCAATGGCAGTACTGCTTGTTTTAGATATTCTGGTGGGTTGATTTATAATAGTTTGTAAGTTGAAAGATTTAAGTAAATTTTTGAATAGTTCCTCATCATTTGATTTTGACAAACAGTTTATGTTGAAATCACCGCATAATATAATTTTATAATTTCTGCGTCTTTTAAGTTTAACAAGAACAATTTCAAGATTTTTTAGGAAAACATTTGTGTTTCGAGTGGGGCTGTGGTACATACATAAAATCCATATTCTTTGATTTGGTAAATCTATGATAGATATTTCAAAGTCTTTATCTTTTAAGAGATAGGAGTATTCCGTGATTGATACATAATGAATGTTATTTTTAACAAATATGCAAGTACCGCCATAAGCGTGATGTGATTTGCCTATTTGCCTACATGAGCCACTAGCTAGGGTGAAACCTGGAATGTGTGTGCTGTCTAGTTGTTGTTGAGTTAACCAATGTTCACTAAAGCATAATATTGTTAAGTGTTGTAGGTCTTGTTCGAGTAATATTTCTAAATCTGTAAGTTTGTTTCTTAAAGATTGAACGTTTTGATGTAGTACATATAGGTATTTGTTTTTATGTATTGTGGGCTTTCCTGTTAAGTGTAGTTGCTACAGGTCATAGGCAGGGGGTGGTCTGCGGTTGCAGCGAAGGTTGTACTTTGGATGAGGATTTGGACTAGGAAAGGAAGTTGGAGCAGGAGTGAGAGTGACAGGTGTGGCCGTTGGGATAGGATCATGAAATGGAGGTGGTGGTAGGGGGATAGGTGGAGATGGTAACGTGGAGGTAGGTGTGGATGGGATGAGCGAGTGTGAAGTAGGTGGGAGCGAGGATGGAAAAGAGTTTTTCGCACGTTTTAAGTAAATGCTGTAGCAGTTTGTACTAATTTAATTGTGTAAGAGGGCGATAATTAATTCCCAGAGTTATAACTCCATATGTGTGCCACACTGTAATGCTCACCTCCACGTTGCATGGGATTTATAAGGCCCTGGGATTTACGTTGCTTATTATTTGATTACAACTGTGACAAAGTATTAAATTATTAGATTGTTAGAATTTGTAAATACAAATAAATTGGTGTGGAGATATAAAATTAATGTTTTTTGCAGTACAGGTCTAATAAGTATGACACAGATGGAGTGGAATGTGGAAGAAAAAAATCCTTGAAAACATATTGAGAAAAAAGTTCCATGACATTGCCTACTAAGCACAAAGGACATGATATTATCCTAAAGTAAAATTAAAAAAGATATGAATATTTACAAAACTCTGTCAACTTCGTCACAAAATCACTGTATGCAAACTAGAAAAAATATAAGTTTGTGGTCTATTTTTCCCATTGCTGGCTAGATAACATGTTTGTTTTCATTTAATTATCTTGCTGTTGCAGGAGAGAACACCCTTCCTCCTAAAATTACAATTCACATTGAGAGTATTGAGACATCGCAAGCTGAAGTATCTTAGAGGCTGTCTGAAGAAAACTTAATGTGAAGTGAGAGCAGAGAACATCATTTTCCTGTGATCCTTTAATCATTTTAAATATTCTTCATTAACTATTTTAAGTGTGTGTAAATTTATTTAGATCCAACAAAATAAAGATAAAAATGTTGTTTTTTATTTAAAATACTACCAAAACTAAGTTAAAACGGTAACATTTTGGAAGCTTTTTTCAAATAAATATCGGAGATGCATCTTGAAATTTTTTTTCACATTTTTCATATTTATATCTCAATTTAGAATATTTGTTAAAATGTCTTCTATGACCCTAAGCATTCTTTAGTGATAAATGGCTCCTCTTCAATAATATACTAAAAAACTAGAAAAACTTTATTTATTGAGGAAATTATTTGATGAAGTATTAAATCACAAGTTATGAAATGCCTCACAGACCTCTTCTGAGATATATTGAACACTACATCATAATTATTTAATAGTTTTAATAAAAAGAAAAGAAATTTTGTTGCTTTGATGAAAAGAATTTCCTTTATTTATTTATTTATTTGATGGAAAGAAAGTACCTAAATCATTTAGATTTAATAAACATTATTACTAACTTATAAATTGAAAATTTAAATTAACAGTGCTGGAAAACTACTCAATTCCTACATAAACATAATCATTGTAATTAATTAATACTCTGTCTACTCTTTTCAGTTAAATGCCATGTATAAGTGCAGTTCTTTTAAATGTACTGATGCTGCGACCAATATTTTGTTTGCTTTTGTGTTTATTATGTGTTTATTAAGGTAGAACAGCTCTAAAATTCGAAAAATGTATGTTTACCACCAGAGCATACTAATCATAGTATGCTTTGGTGGTAAACATACATTTTTCGAATTTTAGAGCTGTTCTACCTTTCTAATTGCTCCAATACTTATCAGTTATGTCTTTAACCATTCAAGAGATTTATCTAGCTTTTCCAGTTCTCTTGTTAGAAATTTAGTATCATTTAATCCAGTACATTAATGTTAGATATTAGAAACATAATTATTTTTTTAATATATATTTGTATGGAAATTGTGGAACATAGTGAAAGTAAGTGAAAAAAATTATCCTTTCAATGTTTTGGAAAGTATTATTCCTATATCTGTGTTTATAAAAGCACATGAACATAGTATACAATCACATGTAACCATGCACTAATCAAACAACAAGCATTTAAGAAAGTAAAAATTGATAGTTTAATATTTATAATACATATTAGATAGTAAATATATTACACTAATGAAAATATATAGTTGTGCACTTCTTGCTAACTCATTTCTCTTAGAAGTCTGTGTCACATTTTCCCCTGACACTTTCTCCTTCATTGTACTTCATCACCCTACTATTCAAGTACCAACTAATAACTAGAAAATGTATGGTCCCAGGACTAATGACAAACTATTCATGTAACCCACAAGTAGAGAAACATGAATTGTATTGGAAAATACAAACTTCTATATAAAAAGTATGCTAAAATTGAATTATCAGAAAAGCATAGTTCATACAAACATTACGTAACAATAATATTTTCCTTTTCTTTAAAATTTATTTTAAATCATGGTGCAATTAAATGGTCAAAGGCGATCAATTTATTTTAAATTATAAAAAAATTTACATATTTGATTACAAATACATTATTCCATGATATTGTCTTTTAACAATTAAACACATTCACAAAAAATTATAATAAGTATTTTGGATTGATTTAGTATTGGGGATTAAATATATGGAAATATATTTAGCTGGTGGATCTTTTTTAACTAGAAAGGAAATTCTATATATATTTTTCTAATTTTGCTATACATAGAAATTTAATAATTCTGTCATGCTGCAAAGTAGAATTAAATAAAAAATGTTTTACAGTATCCAATTTTAAGTATTTCCGCAGAGCTCTTGTGAAAGTACATTCAACTAATAAATGGGATGTTTAAACATATTCACCAAAAGTTAGACATGGATCTGGATTTTGCTTTTTAAACAAATAAGTGTGACTCAAATGAAAATGGCAAATTCAAAGGCTTGATAAAATAACTTGATACTTTCTTTTGAAGTTATTCAGCAGAAGTGGATCTTCTAAAACTGAATTCCTAACTTCATGTAATTTTAATATTTTGATTTCTATTTCAAATTGCATAGTTTCATTGCTGATAATAGAAGAAGTGTTTTTAAATCTTCAAGGAACCAAGAGATAGGATTTTTGGGGAAGGGAAGTTTAGGAGCCTTTTTTGCTGAATAGTCAGCATCTTTGTTTCCCATTATTCTTTGGTGGGAAGAGATCCATTTATGAGTGACATTAAAATTATTTTTGAGCACAGATAGAAGATGAAGTTGGATTCCTCGATTAAAAGGATTTTTTAAGCTAATTTTGAGTAGCAAATATGACTGATAATAAATCTATGAAGATTATGAAAACTGAAGAAATTCTATTTTGTTAAAAGAGATCTAATGCTTTAGTTATTGCCAAGGCTTCCTAGGAGATAATAGAAACTAAGTCTGGTAAACAGTAAAATAAGTAAGTTGAGAGTGATAAGAATTTATAGAACCTTAAGTATCACATTATTGTTTCGAACCATCTCTGAAAAATTTGATTATTAATGAATTTGTCTTGAGTAGAAAAGTATGAGAAAATAGCAGATGAGGGTAAAATAGAATATGAAATATTTGTATCATCTATATTAATTGAAGCAGTACAGGAAAACTTCGGAGGAATGGGATTTAATCTTTTCTGATAAATAATGGCGGGTCAATACAAAATGATATTTCTATTTTCTTATATATTGTGATTTTGCAAGAGAAGTAAATTTATTGTAACCTTCATGATTAAAGGGTTCAAAGGTATATTTGTTTGTAGGATTAGAAAGAGATATAAATGTTGAATAAGAACATTTAATTTTTAATTTTAGAAGTAAACCAGCTTCATCAACACGACCAGTTACAAAACTGGATCTAAATACTCCTAAACTTAAATGACATGCTGAATTGATAATTGGGTTAATTTTTGTAAAGGTGTAAGATTTGTGGGACTATAAACTATTGCATCATACACAATTTTTGGTTGAATAATTATTTTATAAATGTTGCTTAAAATAGATTTATCTGCTTCTTATTTTAAAGATGATAATGTTTTTATTGTATTTTGTAAAGTTTTATTGCTTAGCTTTTGAAGGGTTAATGTGATTTCTTATGAATCTTCTTCATCAAAATATTTTTTTAGACATTCGTTCTCTTCAATTGATGATAACTATTACATGGTCTGGATTGAAGGGTTTTCTTATTTCTTAAAAAAAAAGCTTTGTGTCCTGTTTGTCAATCAAAAATTACATTAAATAATTCATCAGACACCACAAGAAACCCCAAATCTAAAATTGGTATTTGAGATAGAAACAGATGTAATATTGGTCGTATTCAATTCAACATAACAGAGAGATCTTAGAAATAAGATTAATATTCTTGAAGAAAGTTGAAAGTTATAGATGTATATATTTAACATGGACATGTCACAATTCCAAAGGATTGAATATCATATCATTAAGTATGTATTTTTGGCTTATGAAGCATTTTCTCAGGCCCTTTTTATCCTACGGTTTCTCAATACTAATCGTTTACTTTCTCGGTGAATTAGCAAACTTCTTATTACAGAGCCCTGATAACGAAAATATAGTTAAATTCAGTTGCTAAATGTAGGGGGTAAATCCTCTATTACGTGCTGTAGTTAGAAATTATGTTTTGTAGGTTCTTGATTCCGAAAAATCGAATGACAGCAAAACGTTCGTCCAACGCTAGCTTCTGTACCGTTCTGCCAATTTTCTCCAAAGTTGATATTCCTCAATCGATCTGACTGATTTCATGGCCCCTTGAATTTAAAAGCGATATTTTAAATGTGGAGGGTATTTTACCCCTGAGACATTTTCATAAAAAAAGTACCATCATTTTTTATTAAATTTTGTTGTTGGGTAGTGTGAAGACCGTATAAGAGAAAGGTGCAGGTCAAATTTTCTTTCAAAACTTAATTTCGAAAATTGCATAAGTTCAAATTATTTTGTCTTCCTACAACTAAACTATTAAACAAAGAGTTTATTTCTCTTAATAAAATCTGTTCCTTCAAGATAGATTTTGAATCTATCTTGAACTTATGATTTTTCATCATAATAAATCATAATAAATCATCATAAGGTTACTTATGATTTTTCGAAAAGTTGAATATTTTTCGTGTAATTTTGTGTGAAAATACGGGCGGGAAAGAATCGTGCGTTCTTATTTAGCACCACTAGTTTTAAATTATTACATTTCAAATGAAATAATATAATGCATACCATACTGGGTCGCCTCGTATATAGTTTTAATTTCTCTCCTTTCGAAATACTTCGTAAGAAAAGGTTACGTAATCTCTCTTTGGAAATAAAATGTGCGAACCTGGAGACTAAAAAGTGCATACCTCCTGTTTCTAATGGAGAAAAAATTCCTCTTAACACGTGGTGCAGCCAGAGTCCTTATTTTGTTGATCCTTGTTACTGAAAAATCGTTTGACAGGAAAACGTCTGTTCAACAGTCCGTCTGTATGTTCGTCAAATCCGTTTGTCCGTCTGTGGCCAAGGAGAACGCCTAAACCCTTGAACCTATTTTCGCCAAAACAAATATTCTCCAATCGATTCAAAGATCGGGATCGAGCTTTGGGAAATTCAAGCGGATATTTTTAATTTAGAGGGTTCTTCACATGAAGTCTCCAAAACATTTTTGAAATTTTGTTAAAAAATGTCAACATTTTTAATCACACTGTCTTCGGAAAGTATAAAAGACGGCGAAAAAATAGGGGTGGTCTCATGTTCGTCAAAATACCCTATTTTTTGAAAATTTCATAAGAGCAATTTGTTTGAGGCGTCTTCCTTAAACTATAATATTAAAGATAGAAATGTGTTTTCCTTAATGAAATCTGTTCTCTACGGACCGATCATTAAATACGTTCAGGTTCAATTTTTCGAAAATATGACTAATTTTCGTGTAATTTATTGCGAAATACGGACATTTTATATGAAAAATCGCTTCAATTTTTTTCTATTTATAGAAAGAATGGCAAGGGTCTCTTTGTCGTTAAAAACCGAATTTTCGAAACTTGCACATATAAAAATGTTGTGTTTACGCAATGAAGATCCAACATTAAACTTAACAATGTTTTATTCACTCTCAAATTACAATTTTCTTCCTGTAATCTTTCCTGTGCCCGAGGATGGGCATAAAACAATCTCGGCCAAGGCCCAAATTATGTATATATAATAGAGATTGAAACCACTTTGAAAAATAAGTGATGCTACAACCACAACTGCAATCTTTCCTCCCAATATTTCTCACTTTTGGCACATCCGGAAATTCAGCGAGTTCAACGAAAATGAGGTTTGCGTCATTCTCCTTAACTTTTACGTTGTCTTACAATATCAATTCACAGCTTCTTCTCCACTACTTCATTTCCATATTTGTAAGTTTATTATCATTACCTTTGGATATTCCCCACATCTCAACACCACGTGAGACAATTCAGTTTACGATAGTTCTGTAAGTACGGTTGTATAATCGCACAGATCGGCGAAAATTTCGACCATAAAGAATTCACAAATAACTAAAGAATAAAAATTGTGATTTTTTCTCAAGGGCCCTCCAACATTTGACCCACCATCTTTCGGGTAACACGAGCGACAACCTATGACTTCCCACTGTATATACAATTGCATAATGTATATAACAAGTTTCATTAAAGTACTGAGAAAGTTATATAAATCAGTTTCTTGGACATGCCGAAGTGCTCTCGTAGCGCAATCGGCTAGCGCGTTCGGCTGTTAACCGAAAAGTTGGTTGTTCGAGCCCACTCGGGAGTGATCCTTTTTTTTTTTTTTTTTTTTTTTTTTTTTTTTTTTTTTTTTTTTTTTTTTTTTTTTTTTTTTTTTTTTTTTTTGCTTCCCGTAGACACACATTTCCTCACGTTATCGCAATGACAGCTAAAATTTTCAAATGAAGTTCCCAACTTTTGAAGGCGTACGCTGCTCTAAATAACGCTACGAGCCTTTGCGCTCCTCTTTTCCTCACGCCGCCCGCGCAGGACCATTGTTGGAGCCATCTGGTATCATTTGTTTGCAACTTTTCCTGCTAACGGATTGTTACGTTGCTCAAGTATACTACTAGAGCGCTCCAATGCGCCAATGGAAGTTCGATCTCTCCAGCGGAAAGTATTTTCTCTCTCCCGTGCGCACAATTCCCGTATTTCATCGTAATAGCCGTTGAAATGTCAGAACGAACTTTGCGGATTTTCATGTATTTTAGCTGTCTCTTAATATGTCTTAAAATTATTTATTTCCTCGGGTTTGACACGGGTCATTTTAACATATGTTACTAATCCAATTATTCCGAAGAAGTTATTTTCTCAATCGCAGTCATACAACAATAACAATAACAACAACAACAACAACAACAACAACATTCGGATAGATCGACTGTTTATTTTGCTTCTATTCTTGCAAAATTGTAGGGATTTATTTCAAAGAGTTTGGAAGGTCATGATCTTCCATCGTCTTCCAAAATACGACATTCTTCTTCTACCTCCGAGAAGCTGATAGGGGTCAAAAGAATCCTGCTTCATATTCAATTGCAATTCAACGAAAATTTTCATTCACCTTTCCACTAACATTCCATCCACTGGCGTCCCTGCAGGTGGTGGCACCCGAGGCGGCTATGATGTAGGCACACTGTTTTAGTTATCTTCCACTTATGATCAATTATGTTAAATTTCTGTCAATACATCAAAACCTTTCTATTTAATTTTATCATTAATTTATATTGTGCTAATATTTGTTCTTTGAAATTATTATGAAGTTCTTTAGTAAAATAAACAACTATATTTTTAATAAAATGGAGAATATTTATGGTAAAATTGGATAATTTCGTTACCTTTGCTACCCTGTTTACCATGCAATTAAGTTAGATACAAAGTTAGATCAAATATAATATAGTAGTAACAAAAATAATAAATATATAACCAATAACTCAAATATTTATTAAAAATAAATAGATCAGGAATGAAAAATTCTGATTGACCATTTACATTGCACCATTTAACATGCTTATTTTTTTTTACTGTAGAACTTACAAATATATTCATAACCGGCACATACAGTGCAATGACACCCTGCTTACATCGAGTATAACAAAACATTAAGGCCCATGAGATTTATTAAATTTCACATAAAGGCTTTGTGTGTCTAATAGAGTTTAAAATCACATTAGAAAGTTAATGATGCTACATCTACAACTGCTATACTTTCTGACATTACTTCTCAGTCTTCCATATTTCAAATCCGTGAAACAATTATATAAATTTGGAGCGTTTTCTGTATAAACATTTATTATTTTTATTTGCTTCAAGAAGAAATTAAGAACTAACTATTCTTCTTTCAAAAAATTGTACATGATCTTGTTGAAGATCCGATTTTTCAAAACAGATTTTATTTAAGAAACAAATTTATAATTTCATTATATTAACATTTTTAAAATTTCGAAAATTCTGATTTCTTTGGATACAGGACTAGCACTTTTTAAAAAAATACATTTCTTGATATATTTATTGAGACATAGTCGTTTGATGCATACGCGGAGAAAATCCAAGTGAAAAAATTGGAGACTTTGCAATGAATTCTAATTTTGACGTTTTCCCAACTTACGAAAAATTAGGAGTTTGAACGAAAATGAAACTTGCTACATTCTTTCAGACAGCCTTTACGCTATCCGAGGGCAAAGTGTTCTACTTTTAACTTTATATTTGTTAACTTAATTTTAGTCATTTGCATGAAAACGAAAAGGCATTTCAATAAATAAATTAATGTTCAAATTATAAAATAAAGTACAGAAGACATATTGGCGTGTTGAATAATCATTCCGTGTTTCTTTCAGTTCATTTAGAAAAGAATTATACAACACGTAGCCCTGAGACAAATTTCCATTGTCAAATTTTAAAGAAAAATAACTAGGGAATTGAGAACGAGTAACGCCAAAAATTTAATTTAACGTACTCGATTCAGAACAAGTCATGGAGTACTCGAAAACTGGTCCCTTTATAATTTTATTCCGAATATATGGTGACTGAAATATCTTGTATAGTATTATTTGTATTATAGTTATGTCTTTTTCCGGCCAAAATATTGAGCTGGTTATGAAAATCCTTTGTTATGAAATCCTGTTATGTTATCCTTTGAAAATTAATTGTACACTGAAAAAAATCACCACCGCTCTCTCAACCGTTAACCTATGGTTGCGTGTCTTCCAGTTGTGACAATCGATTTAGACATTGTGACAATAATCATCAAGGATGACGTGCCCAAGGTGTATTGATAAAGCTAACCAACCGACGACCGTTGGAAAATGCGTGGATCTTACAACCACCATTTAATTCTCATTACCTTTCCAAATGGTTTCCGCCAGAGCGCATTTGTGAACGCTGAGGGCATGGGATATAAGACCTTTAGTATGGTAACGTTGGCCAAACTTCTTGGTGGGATTCCTATTCAAGGAATCGCGGGGATTCCCGTATATTCATATACAAGTCTTTCTTTGTGCGGTCGGGCAGAGAGTGCGAATCTGGTGCGAATTGTCATAGACAAAGTGTGAGGTGTGCTGGAGGTGTGAGGTCTGTCTTTGTCTGGTCTGGCAGTGAAAATCTGGATCGACAAAGGGCTTTATGAGAATTGGTGAATAGAAAGTGCAAGTGCTCTGCGTGTGAATTCGTGAGAATGGACACGAAGTGTAATGAAGCACTGAAGAAAATGAGGCTTCCTCATCTAATAGAAAAGTTTGCTGGTAAGAATAAATACTATTACTGTGTAATGTGTAATACGGAGAATATACTTTGTTTAAATGTTCCGTTTCCGAAACTTGTTTATTTAAGAAAGATCACGTTAAGTTGTTATTGAAATAACAACGCGCACGTTTTTTTAACCTTTCCTTTCTTGCCCACATTGTAAAAGTATATAATGGACATCCCTGTCGGATTTATTTTCAGGCTTCCTTTCTTTTTTTTGTGAGCATATAGTGCTATTTTTCTCATTTGCATGATTCCAATCTCTCTCAATTGTAAAATAATTGATAGCGACTATTTTTCATATAATTTACATTTTATTTTTCCCCACACCTCCAATTTCATAATCAGAGTTGGTTTAAAAGATTGATTAAGTAGTCCGTTTTAATGTATTGTTCAATAGGTTATTTTATTTAGGAAGCTGGGATGGGTTGGTCGGTGAAAGGATTTTGACTCCAAAAATTGATTTGACCAAAAATGCAAAATTAAAGAAACACTTCTTTGTTCAATGGATTTCCCAGAAGGTTCAAATCACCAGACTGTAATGAACGCACAGATCAAAATAAAATTATTCTTTTAACTTCTATTAGTGTTTGAAACAAGGAGTAGATTTGTGAAGTAATGATGCAAAGTTGTAATTTGTATAGTTGTTTTATTTGAAAATTAATATATGAAAAATTATCATTTTTAATAAGTAAAATCTTAAAAAATTTAGTTTACATTGGAAATTACAAAGTAAATAAAAGCATTATTTTATGATAATTGCATTAGTGTTCCAATGTGTAGACAAAATAAGTTTATGCATAAGAATTTTTATGTTAGTTATTTTTTTGTACAGAAAGTTCAGATTCTTTTCCAATCCTGATCATATAATTTTAAACTTCTTCCGGTTTGCAGAGAATAATATGGATTATGATGCACTTCTACTTCTGAAAAAATATCCTGATTCTATTTCCACCACTATCCTCACTGTCAGGGATGCATTAATATTAAGGGAAGGATTGGAATCGTTAAATGATGTCAGTGAAGGGTTTTTTCATTCTGGGCTATTAATGTGGCTGCAATTAATTCATTCATTTATTTAATTTTTTAGGTATGTAGCATTTTATCACTGATTCTTGTTGATTTTTCAAACTAATT
>BLKR01013036.1:0-14153 GCA_011170035.1 Teleogryllus occipitalis | reverse complement strand
GGGGCGGTGGATGCGTCGTTGGCGGCCGAGCCAGCGGCTGACCCGTGACAAAAAATCATCGGCTCGAAATCGGATTTGTGCGTTATTTGTGCGTTAGTCCCGGTAATATGCTTGGGTACTTATTTTAATATATTTAATTATTTTTGGTGAAAGAGATCCTTTTAGAACTGTGCAATTAAGTCGCACATAATGACAAATAATGAAATTAATTCATCATCGAATTCGAGATTCTGTCTGTGACCACACTCCCAGAGAGCGCGATAATCAGAAGAACTAACCACCCTTCTATATTTAATAGAAAATCGCAAAACGTCTCGTTTTGAAATTTATGGCCCGACAAACAGAACTTATTTTAAATGTGCTATTGGCATGATATGTTAAATTATACTAGGGTCAAGCCACCACATCTTTGGGCAACAGTAATAATTCTTTCCGTAAAATTCACTAGGCGATTAGAATATCTCTTTCTGAATCGATACTTTTCCTAAAAATGAAAAAAAATTAATTTGTAATGTTTTTTTAAAAATTAATTTACTCTTTTCTTTCAGTAGTGGCCACATGAATATTACAAAATTCTGTTAATGGTCGTGTGCTTTACTCAGATAGTAAAGGCCCTTCAAGATTCTTTCCCTCGTACGTGTTTGAGGTATCTTAAGTCCAATAACATTCCAGTTCAGAATTCATTGTTACAATGGCAATAATCAAATAATTCAATATTCAAATGTAGTTTTCAACGTATTCTTCAAATAACGTATAACTGGCTTAAATGGCTAAGGGCATCAACTGATATCACTGCAGTGCCTCTGATTGAGAGGTCCTAGGGTTCGAGTGTAGCCGTGTTTTTGATGCTAGCTAAATAGCTCCCCGCAGGAGGGGATCACGATGGCGTAAGTTGTCGTGGTCTCTGGTGGAGTGTTATAGATGACCACCCGGACCCTGAGTCTCGCGGCGTCGCTCACGTCGTTAGCTTGAAGGTGCAGACAGTGAGATGGCGATGCTAAGCTCTTGATAGTCGCGTTCGCCCGACCACCCACCAGTTAGGCCTATGGCGCGTCGACCTTTGGGCAGGATTGGACGAAGGATACTTTTCGGAGTACTCCGGATCTCACTTTAACGTCCGCCGGGAAACTACCAACCACCCGTCAGGTTGCTTAGGTTCCGGCGTTACCCACGTCGATAGCTGGCGGTAAGCGATGGGGAGACGGGGTAGGAGCTCTGAGCCGCCTGAACCTTAGTTCTGGCCCTCAGTTGGACTCTCGGATTCGTGGCAGTGGCCCGATACTCTGGGCAAAGAGGAGGGAACTTGTTCCCGGCGCATGTGAGTGGCGCATTGTTTTGTCTCCGCTACTAGCCTGGAAAGCTAGAAGCTCTGAGCTAGCAAGGCGGTCCTTACCCAGGTATTGTATGGGGAGGTTGCCGTGAGCACAAACTGGGTTCCGGCTGGATCCAGACATCAGCCCGTTGGCATTTTGCGCGTCGGTGGAGGGTGAGGATAAATGCAGAAAAGGATTAGGTGCCCTCCCCGGGAACTTGTCCCCTTGATGAAGCAAAATCAATGTGGTGCTGTAGACCACATGTGGGTTCATACATACATACATACATACATACATACTTATACATACTAGCTAAATAGCTAACTCGAATTCAGTCGCTGACTGGAGGAGAATTCTAGCGGCCGACTGCTCTGATCGATAGTTTTCCGTCGTTTCTCTGATCAACACCAGGCGAATGTCGGAGCAGTTCCCTAAGAAACGGGCCTCGGATCGCGTGCGATGTTTCTTGCATCTTCCTTGCATCACACTCACCCCCGCGTGGACTGCACTACCACGGAGCTTAAAATTAATTTTTAGAATGAATATGACGGAATGTTTAATTTCGTGTATTCGTTTGTTTTTTCAAAAATTACACAAATGTAAGTTTTTTGAAATATCTCTCACGTCAATAATCTGCACATTTCCATCAATTTGTATATATTATTGCATTTTATATTGGAAGTACTTCAAATAACTTTAAATGAAGTTTTTCGAAAACTCAATAGATTCCTGTGAAAAGGAGCTTCAAATTTCACACTTACAGTAATGCTTAATCGCCATTTTCTTAAACATGGCTTCAAATTTTTCAATGAAAATGTCTATTTAGAACGATGTTATAACATTCTTTAATATTCTTAAAATATAATTTACTATTTTTACTTTACTATTTGGAAGCCGAAAAGTTTCGAAAATTTCAAAAACAAATTTATTTACGCCGCAATAGATGGAAGCAGGCAAGAAGAAGGGACAAGATTGTACAGTACCAGCCCATACCAAGAAAATTAGAAAACTTTACAACGAGAAAGTCTGTGCCATTCTGTAGCACCTTAGTTTATTTATAATTTGTTAGAAATTGAATTTAACGTGTTTCGTCGACTTTAAACCAATGAAGTAAATCACTTTTCCATTAGGAATTCGTTTGAAAGGCGCATCGAACTAATTGTGAGATCGCATCTCGCGCCATGAAATATTCATCTCTCGCCCGCCCTTTTTCCTTATACATACGTCGTCCACCAAAGAAACGCCCATAATCCACCGCTGTCTACCGCTCGTCTCGACGCAGCATCGGAAGCTGCAACAGCAGCAGCAACCTTCGTCTCTTTAGAGCTGCACGCCGCGTACCGAGGCCCCGGTTTTTCCCCTGGATCGCCACGCCAAACGCCTGCGGGAGGGCAACCGCAACTAGTGTTTAGAAGTGTGCGCAGAGCTGTAATTGCTAAGGTAATCGTCCTCCTTTAGGAAGGACAGTCCTTCTTTTGTCGGTTCTCTGCTTCCTCGAAGAGGGTTCTCCTACCTCTCCTCCTTTTCGATATTTTGAAACTAATGTGTTAATCTAGTGTGAATGTTTAATGTGTTGAGTGGTAATCTGTCAATCTAGTTAATGAAGTGAGAAGTGAAGATTGAAT
This sequence comes from Teleogryllus occipitalis, assembly GCA_011170035.1. NCBI lineage: Eukaryota > Metazoa > Arthropoda > Insecta > Orthoptera > Gryllidae > Teleogryllus > Teleogryllus occipitalis. The sequence goes on along the minus strand of BLKR01013036.1, from coordinate 11,215 downwards.
GCTGATACTGTAGCTGCAGCACTTACTGTAAAATCCAATATGAAGGATATTTCTTGTTCCGAAATATCCCAATATATTGTTAGAAAATTATATATTGACAAAAGATATTAATTCAGTTGAAATCTACTCGTTTAATTAAATAATTAAGTGTTGTGAGCATAAATATTTTATTTTGTTTGAATTATTAGAATGTTTCATTTTTTATATTGTCCTTTTCTCATAAATTTTTTCGTCCTCCTTTTCAATGTAAAAAAGTTGGGCACCTTATAAGTGCAAGTACTATACCCGGAGAGATACCAATCGTAATGCACCACGGAATGTACCAAATTCTCGGGATTGTCATGAGAAAGCTGTCAATTTATTCGGAATTATATTTCGTTAATAGATATCCAGATATTCTCAATTATATTGCAGGTTTAATGTTAATTGTAATTATTTAAAAAAGATTAGCGACAAATTTGGAAGAGTTTGAAGAAACAGGTACTATGCCACAAAGGAAAAGCACGAACCTATTGAGGAGTCTTGAAATGAGACATATTGTGTTGCGTAGAAAAAAATTAATTATTCGTCTCGCGAATGCCAAAATGCATTTCGATAACTGAACGACCCAAAACACATTTGGAATGCTAGTAGTAAGATAGTATTGTGTGTGTATATATATATATATATATATATATATATATATATATATATATATATATATATATATATATATATATATATATAAATATGCTGAATCATCGTTGCTAACGAATACAATAATTAAATCATCGTTGTGGTACCGTGAACAGAAGGGAAGTTTTAGTGGGTCAAATAAGTGGTTTAATTAGTGGTTTAACTCATTAACACCCAAAATAATTTTCTGCGTATATAGTCTCTTTTCAGCGAAACTTAGGAGAGATGCCAAGTTCAGCAAATTCAAAGCCAGCCCTCCTGATCAAGTGTTGGGATCTTATTAATCTTATTAATAATGTATTAATCATATAATATTAGGCAGAATAAGTTTGATCCCAGAACGTAATAAAGTTTGGAGACGCAATTTAGCTGCGCCAAGAGCCAATATGATCGCCAAAGTCCTTTTCGGTCGCTGTCTACCGCGGAAGCGAAGACTTTTGAGCTGAAGTCAGATGTGCTACGAAAACTACACTCTGGAGACGCCCGACTTGGCGTGGGGATGGCTGCGGCGGCGGTTGCAGTGGTGGCGATGGAGGGGGTGGCGGTGGCGGTGGCATTGGTGGTGGAGATGGAAGTGAAGGTGGAAGTGGAGATAGCGTGCTTAATCGGTGGCTTAATCGGTGGCGGTCGCGGTTGTGGAGGTGGAGGTGGGAGCGGGGGCAGTGGTGGTGGTAGTGGAGGTGGAGATGGAGATGGCGGTGTTGGTGGAGGTGGAGGTAGAGGTAGAGTGGAGTTAGTGTTAAGATGGAGTGGAACTGTCGTTGGTAGTGGCGGTAGCGGTGGCGGTGGCGGTGGCGGTGGCGGAATGTCGTTGGCGATGTGATGGTGGCGGTGGCGGGGTGGCGATGGAGGGGTGGGAATCTAGAGGATGGCGTTGCGGAGGTGGCTGGGACGGGGAACGGGGCTCTGCGGTTGCTGGCGGCGTTGGCGAGTCCGACAGCCGGCTGGTGGATTTATTCGCCATCGATATGCGATAGGGCGCGGTGCGCTTACCGGGCTCCGCGATTATGCGGATGCGGCCACCACCGCCACCGCCGCCGCCGCCCCCTTCTGTCGCCGGCTGCCGCCATCGCCGCCGCTCCCACCCTCATCGCCTGTCCTGTTGCCACCGCCTGGCGTTCCTGCGGCACATAAGGCTACAAACTATCGTGTCGCTCGTACTCATTTCCCACAGCTCGTTCTCCGTCACTCCCACCGCTCATATCTCATCCGCCCCCATGCCCCTCCCACCATCATGTCTCTCCCATCACCCTTGCTCTCTCTCACCGCGGACCAGGAGGCATTCACAGCCCGCCTCTCCCACCATCCCTGCCTCTCTCTCCCTCCGTATTTCCTATTTTTTCCTCATTTTCCTCGTTTTCCTTTTTTTCGTGTCTCCCGACGCCTGTACATTTCCCACCTTCCCTGTCACTGACTCCCTTAGTTTTTCCTATCACCTCCTACTCCGTCCCACGCATCGTTCCTGTCTCGGTCCCCTTTTCTCTCCTATTTCCCCTTCCTCTCTCACTGTCTCTTTCTTTTGACGTCCCTGTTTCTCTCACCGTCCCTATTCAACGTACAGCTCACCTTTCTCTAATAATCCTTGTCTCTCTGGCAACCTGTGACTCTGTGACCATCCCTGCCTCTCATACCGTCTGCCTCCCTTACGATTCCTTCCTCTCTTACCATTCCCGTCTCTCTGACGATCGCTGTTTCTCTCCGATTGTCGCTCTTTCCGTCCGTTTCTCTCCCTTTCCGTCCGTTTCTCTCTGACCATCCCTGACTCTCTTACCATTCCTGTCTCTATTACCAACTCTGTCTCTCTCACTGTCCTTGTTTCTCTCGCCAATCACGACTCTCACATCGCAACAGTCCTTCACTACCTAGCCTACTAACTACCCCCCACACACACTTCCAAACTTCCAACATTGTCATCACTTGACATCCTTGAGCTGCTGCTCTTTCTCTTCCAATCCTCCTCCTTCACACATCCCTTCGTCTGTCATCATTGCCACCCCTATCGCTCTCACCGATCTATCCATCTCCCACTGACCCACAGCCCCCGCAACACCACTGCCGCCACTTGCGTCGCAGCCGCGAGGCTGTCACCGCCACCGCCTTATCCGCGGCGCGGCGTCGCGGTGCGTTTGTTTTTTCCTCCCCTCCACCGGCGGGCGAGCGACAGTCCTTTGTCTCGTGGCTCCGCGAATTTATGATATTGCATATCGCGCTTTATATATAAAAAGTTTTGTTTTTGTGCGTCTGGCATGCCGATGGCCGCGAGGGGATCCGCACCGACCAGGACGGCGTGGAGGAGGGGCGGTGGGACTGCTGTGGCTCTATCTGGAGAATGTTTTGCGGAGGCGGGTCCTGTGACGTGGACGGATTGGTCCCTTTTGGAGCAGTTTCTCCTCCTTCGGGTGAAAAAGTTTTCTCGAAGCAAGGATTCACAGGCAGTGGCCTGCGTGACGTCGCGAATTGCTTGGCCAGTGAAGGAAATACTGTCAGATCTCTACGTTGATGCATTGTAATACAAATTTTAAAAAAAAACAATATTTCCAAAATGCATCTGCTCTTTGGCGGCGGTTGTTCCGATCTCATATACATTTTCTTGCTTTGGTCCGTTTGTAATGAAAGTTTAAAAGGTTTTCTCCTTCCAAATGCACGAAACATTTAGATGTACGCGAATAACACATATTCAATCAAATGAATGTTTTTCTTTAAAATTTTAGAAAAGTAGAAGTTTCAAAACAATGTGCTCAAATATAGCAATTATTTTGTAATATTCTTATTTCCTGAAAAATTGGGTCTTTGATGATCATAGATTGTTTTTTAAAATAAAATTGACACATTTTCGAGACAAACAGTTGTCGAGACATCCTACAAAACCTTGTAGTGGGTATTTACAACAAATACCTTTTGTAGGCGAAAAATATTTGCTTTTCTTAAATTCTACAAAAAAACGTCATAAATTATTACAATATTTAAAAAGGGTATTTGAATATACAGGACAATGTGAATAAAGGGCATATACACTATAGTATAAGGATGAAACGTATTGAAATCATCTAAATTCGAAGTCAAATTTTCGGTCGCAAAAGCCGTGTTTCAAGTTCTTTTGAACTGTATCATCGCCCACAAGATAAGATTAAGGTACATTAGAACCATTCCAAAGATGGATAAGTTAGGTGCAGGTGGAGAGGAGATATACGCAGTTTTGTACCCTAAAATTGGGATATCTGTATGACTTTGTGTGTATGTATGTATGTATGTATGTATGTATGTATGTATGTGTTGTACGTATGTATGTAAGAACATGTCATATGTATGTATGTATGTAAGAACGTATCAGATTAGAAACCTTTGAGCTGAAACTTGGTAATCACATCACGAGTAAGATGTAATTGTGCCTTTCCAGTCATTATTAAGGTATTTTAATTTTGGAGGGTACTTTACATGAATCCTCTGCAACATTTTCAATCATTTTTTGTAAAAAATTGCTACAATATTTTTCTTTAAATTCTTTGCTAGAATAGTAGAAGTATAGTTCCGATTTTCATTAAAACATCCCAATGTCTGAAAATTGCAAAAGTTGAAATATTTTTCGAACCTACCCACACTTCCAATATTAAAGTCTAAGATTTACTTTTCTATGCAATTTGTTCGTAAATTTTTGATCTGGAGATACTGTTTTATGACAATTTTACCGAGATACGGGCAGTTATTGGGTGACTTAGCAAAAATCGTTACTCATTCCCACCAATATGTAATATGCAAACAAATATTTGTCTTTTTTAAACTTCTTGTGGAGATAGGATAGAACGCAAAACATAGAATTACATCATACATGTGTCGTTTTCAAGAAAACTTCAATTTACAAAAAATATACATTTCTACTTTTTTCGAACGTCTTGCTAGTAACACGTACAGTCGACTTCGGTTGTAGTGCACTCGGATATAGTGAACCCTCGGTTACAGTGAACTTAAGTCAATGGTCCCGTTCCACATACATTACAAATAAGTATAGGAAGATTCGATTATTGTGAATCTGAGTTATAGGAAATTCAACGATCTGGAAATTAATTCCCTCCTAGAAAAGAATATATCCCCACGCACCTATTTCCCACGCACTCGTCTTGAGGCGAGCGCCATCGACACTGCATTTTTGTGCCCGGCGCCTACAAGCCTCCTACCCTCTGGAATTTCCCTAAAAGGTGGCCTTTGTTCGGAAGCCTATATTTGGCTCCCTCATCCCCATACCTTGCAACTCGCATCTCTAGAGCAGGGAGTCAAGTCTATGACGCTACATTATTTAGGACGAGCCGCGTGAAAAAGCGATCAGTTTCATTAGCCGCTTGCCCATCTCGCTACCGGAAGCATCTTGTATGTCATTAAGCGAGTAAAATGATCTTCGGAAAGTGGGACGGTGTTCCAACAGAGCAAGAGGCATTGATGGGTGTGAAAACTGCATTACGATAATTAGACAGAGGACAATGCAGAATCAAGTATGGAGAGAGCACGAACTCTGGAGATCTATCTAGAGAAATTACTAATGAAAAAGTACGAAGCAATCAATTGAAAATAGTTGATTTAATGACAAATTAAGATATTGAAATTTTTAGTTGGTACTGTTAATGTATTTTACTGTTTCTCTGTATTAATAAAATCAATCGTTATGGACAAATTCTATTTAATTTTGACATCATTGGATATAGTGAACCTTGAATATAGTGAACCAAATATATTGGTCCCCAGAAGTGGACTATAACCGGAGTCGACTGTGTTTACGTTACATATATATTTCTCGATTTTTATTAATTTCTTCATTTTCTCGGGCTCCTGGATATTTATTGAAAGCATATCTCATAGCCGGAGGCTGCATAGTTTTCTTTCAATTTCTGCTCGTATTGGGAATTAATAAAATAGGTAAAATATGAGAGAAGACCTTAGGAATAATTTATCAGTTGGTTTAGAATTCAATATTTTCTATTTTGTAGCATTTTGTTTTAAGTGCTATTTCGGATGATAGACTACTAATATACTATTTAGTAGAAAAGTTTATTAGATAGGTAAAAACGTTCTATTATGGGACTTTTGCGGTAAGAATGTGTTTATTAAATCGAACATCCTGTTAATTTGAATATTATTTGAAATTGGTTTTTTCGAAATTTTGGAAACGTAAAATCACATTTGAAGGGTTTGTGAAGAAACAGAGCGGTATCTGAAACCAGATGGGGAGAGACAGAGAGAGAGAGAGAGAGAGAGAGAGACAGAGAGAGAGAGAGAAGGAGGGAAAGAGAGGGGGAGACGAGGGAGGGAGATCCCAACTAAAGAGGAATAAGAACACATTTTATATATTTAAAAAAATATACCTATTTGTCAAAGTTTATTGAGAAAACTTACGTAACGCAAGTGTTCGTTTTAGTAATGAATTGAGGTCAGTCAAGAAAATCAAGAAAGCTTGTAATCCCACTGTACTGTAGTTGTAATCCCGCAATGAAACAACAGTTTGGATGGAAAGATCAATTTGAAAAATGATTCAAAATAGAGATGGGGCTTTCTTTTGTTTTCTCAAGGAAAGTCTGTTTTCTAATTTCAAATCTCATATTTTTGTCAATTTAAAATTTGTAACATATTTATCTATTACATTAAATGTAACAATAAATTTTATTTTCGGTTGCCATTTGTCTCATTATATTTTTATTTCACAAAACATTTCTGTGACAGCACGTGATAAGTCAATTTTGGAAGCACGAACTGGTATTCACGCGATGTTGCGTTGTCTTATATCTTGTATCTGAGCGCCATGCGCCCCCAGGCGTGGCGATTCTCCGGCAATGGTTTTCCAACACCAGGAAGGGCCATTCAGATTCCGGCGAAATTTTATGTTGAAAAAATGTTTGCAGCAGGTTTCTGTACGATTCTCTAGTTTTCCACTCTACCCTTTCAAAAGGTTTAAATTTTGCTTTCCTTACTCAGTACATCACGCTACATAACCCTTACCATAATCAGCACCATCCCACCACAACGTTAATGTCGAACTAGGATGATCGGCAATAGATTCGTTGTTAACAACAAAACTGATCTATTTCAAAAATGATATAAAATAGAGAGGGAACTTTGTTTCGTTTTCTAAAGGAAGGTCTGTTTTCTAATTCAGTAGTGGAATCTCAACTGGTTGTGGAAAGGAGTGTTGTTCAGTCTCTCCATATGTCACATCCTAATTGAGTAATACCTGTTGAGCCATAAAAGTAACGCTAGTTTAAAATCTGGCACATTTATGAGACGAGTACGAAGAGTTTGAAGTTGAGGTGATTGACCAACCACTCTGTAGTTAGAATTTGGCTCTCCAGCGATTTCTATATTTTCTTACGCCTCCAGAAACTGCTGTCCGGTCAGCAATTATCTTATAACAGTGACACAGAATGGCAGGTGACCGTCACACACTGGTACCTATCCCAGGGGGCAGACTACTACGACTCAGGAAAACAAATGTTGAACTCACGGTATGACACACTACTCAATTCTGATGGTGATTATGTGAAAAAATAGTGCAACATGTGACAAATCTGCGATACATTTTTTTTTGAAATTGTTTTCATTTTGTTGATGACTACAGAAACTGCGCACGCTTTCTTGAATTTCAGAATCCGTTTCCAACAATTTAACTATTAATAGTTGAAAGATGAAATAATAATAATAATAATAATAATAATAATAATAATAATAATAATAATAAATTTAAAAAAGCGAGAGATTAACATTTCAAAAACTAGATATTTTCGTTGCCGAATTATAGAAAACTTATTTTTAACGGTAAATCAACGAACAGATTTAATTTTTCTGTATTGCTAACAAAATAGAAACTCACCCTAAGCTCTACTACCACTACAAGCGAAAGGAGAGCTCAACAAAACGTACGCATAGTGAAGCTACATTTACGTCCAGAAGGAAATCAAGGGCCCATCTCAGCATTTGCTCAATGGATCAGGGAAACTGGACAAAAACCCGATCGAGATGGGGGTCATTGACCCGGAAGCTGAAGTACCTCACTTGTTACAGGCATATTAAGTCTTTTTTAAAAATTATACAATGCAAATGTAAACTAATTCATTATGCTATATCATTGTTGTTTTATTAAAGTAAACATTATTTTTCGTTTTGACGTTCAGCATAGTCTCTAATTGTATAGAAACAGTTATGCAGAAGAAAAGATTTTACTTTTAACTTAAATTTGTGTACCAATTTTAATTGTTTAATTGTTTCTGGAAGCACCTCGGAATATGAGACGTTCCAAATTCCAATAGTATAGTAATAAAGAAATGATTACGTATCTTCATACGTCAGAGCAGTTAGATTGGAGAATGAACTATGGTCACCAGCAATGCAAAGCAACTTTAACAACTCATTAAGAGAATATGAATTATAATCAGAGTTGCAGTAAACAATTGAGTACCGGAATTATATAATATTAAAATTAAATTCTTAAAAAATAAAATTAAAATTTTAGTCGACGAAAATTCGTGAAGGTGGTTTTTTCACGAAAGTAATGATATGACGCAACAAATTTCATCAGGCAATTCCCAACACACTCTTTCTGAAGAACGTGGAACATTTATAACCTAATTATTCCGGAGAAATCGTTCACAATATTGATTGTTTCAGGGACCGTCAACTTTTAATGTCATTATTCCCGAAAGTGCAGTGCGTGTTTTTCTTTCGGAAGATGGAGCTGTCCTTCCCCCATTGGCGAAATACGGTGCCGACCTACATTCGGGCTAACGTGCTTTTCTCCAACCAGACATCTCCCACTACCGGGTACAGCACTAAACCGGTCAAGCACTATGCTCCCGACTGGTCTCCCGACATGTGTAGTAGTGCAGTGCATGTAAGTGTGTGTACGTAAGGGGTGAGGATAGGGCAGGAACAGGTAGGAAAGATCGCGAGGAGTCCATGTTCCGTTTGTTATGGACCTGCACCGGCAGTCGCCTGGTGTTAGTCGGAGAAACTACCGATCAGAGCAACCGGCCCCTTTAATACTTCAGACAGTGGCTGAATTAGACCCAATGTATTAGATCCTAATAGTCAAAATGCTGCCACCGTCGGGACTCGAACCCCAGACACTTTCGGTCAGAGGCACTGCAGTGACACAAAGTCCTGAGTCACCTAAGTCATTCACAATTTTTGATGATGAAGATTCATCATCATTTCCTGAGGCATCTAAGCACAAACAGTACAGTATTCATACAATAGCAAAGTTCTAATGTTTTCTATCATTTTTAATATTGAAATTTAACACAAAAAGAAATATGGGGTTTGGCATGGGGGCTTGGCCTAGGGGAATGATTCGTTGATTAGTAACGAAAATATAACCACGACGAATAATTGTTCTGGAATGACTTCTAAGACAATATACTCGACAGACAATTTTTCAAATGTTTATGTGAAGTCACCTACAAAACGTAATAGAAAGTGATTGAAATATTTAACAGATAAGAATCGTTCGTGTAAATATGCACTTTATCAATCTACTGTTGTTCTTCTTCTTCTTCTGCTGCTGCTGCTGCTGCTGCTGCTGCTGCTGCTTGTTCCATTACTTTCGTTTCGTGTTTGAGGCAACTAGGTAACTATGAAAAGATGAATGACGATTTATAAGATTGTTTTGGATACGTCGTGATCTCCTTTTGCTTACCACGCTACAATCAAAAGGTGTAAACATCTGACTTATGCGAAATTGGAATAAATATTCATAATTTACAAGTGTAACCCCTCAGCCGTTTGTACTGTTTACGTCACTAATTTCATTCGTAACGTAATTTTTCCCTCTCTCTTCCTGCAAGTTTTCCTGCACGTTGATTCCCCATCGCATTACTTTGCCTGCGGACGTATCACGTTCAAACGACCATGGTCAGTCAAATGCATTTTCCAGCAACCCGCTCAGGCGATATCTACTTCCTGCGCAAAGTGGCCTCCTGGCAGGAGAGCGATTGCAGCCGGTAGCATTTTCCCACGTGCCTGCCCCGATGTTGGCCGCGATACCGCCCCCGATGCCCTCCACGATGCCATCCCCCGATGCCGACGCGCGCAACTGCCTGGCAAAGCGCGCTTCCGCGCCGTGTACACGCCATCACCAGCGCCATCTTCATCATCACCGCCCTTCTCATCACCAATCGCCGCCCTCGCCACCGGAAGCGAAGCGATCTCCGCCCCTCTTCCTTCCGGGCCCCAAGCAAGGAATCGCTCCGACTCGCAAAAAGTTATCGTCGCCAGATATTTATAACTGGCAAATGCGCTTTGTGAAAATATCTCAGTTGCTGTTATATTTTTGATGTGTTAAATAATGAAGATATTATCTTTTGTGGGAGCTCGATGGTATTCTTTGGATATGATTCCGGTTCATGGTTATTTAAAAAATTCAATTGATAACTTACCCCGCTTTTTAGTGTTATTTAACTTCTACATTTTCTATTTCATCATCCGGATCTACGGTATTCAGAGTTAGGTAATAAATAAATTTTCTTGTATGATTATATTGCAAAGTGTTTGTAAGAAAAAAATTGTTAGTCGTAAAAACGAAACGTACCTTTGTCATCTGCATTTTTAATGTTATGAAAGAGAAACAATTACACTTTGTGTTGAAATAAATGTATTTGAATGATGTAATTAATCGCCTGAACTAGAAAATATTCCACTTTTATGTTTTGCAATATCGTGGAAGATAAAAAAGTATATTTGTAAAAGAAAGCAACTGTTCAGTGACATACGATCCAAAATAAATTCTCAATAAAAAATCATTCAACATTTGGAAACTCTTATCTACGAGTACAATTAAACCTTACGATGGGAAATATACTAATATACTATTTCATTGCATTTTTACTTTCTCGCTATTGCTTACGCAGTATAGAGAATGTAATGCTGCGGGAAAATCAGCAAATTGCGGGAAAATCAGCAAACCAAGCAGCATGAAATGTATTCATAAAAAACAGATATTTAAACAATATCACGTTCAATTTTGAGAAAATATGATTATTTATATATTGAGAAAATATGAGTAAAGATATTGGTGATGGTCCCTTTTTCGGCACACTCTCTGTATTTTCGAAAATTGCAACAACAAAAAATCGGAATTGATTTTCCCACGCTTCGTTTGACGAGTTGTCATTTCGCAAAATTGCAGCACAGTGGTTTCAAAATTCTTCCAATTCATCTTATTGTTGTTGGTCGTGATAATTGTGTGTTGTAGATACCATTCTTATTAAAGGAGGGTAATATATTTACCTTAGAACTAACAAAGGTACTTCTTTATTTTAAGACTTTGAGATCGCTGATTATGATATTCAAAAATTGAAAGTTCACTTCAATGTAATCAAGGCAGGCTTGTGTGAAATTATTCTTGCTTTTCTGTATTATGTGCTACATATACTATAACAATAAATTTGTTCATGTTTGTTTCATTTGCAAAAGTAAGAAATGACTTCTGTTCCTGACAATCGAAATAAATGCATAAATGCAAGAGCGGCGCTTCGTTTGAATTTGTTGAATTGGACTTTTACAAGTT
>BLKR01013035.1:0-14154 GCA_011170035.1 Teleogryllus occipitalis | reverse complement strand
TCAGCTTGTTTTATGATTACGCTGTCCACAGTCAACTGTTCTTTGCATCCAAAGGTACCCCTGATGCATCCTTTCTGTTCCATGCTGATGATATTGTTCTGATTACAATGCATGTATATCTTTTCGTGTAAAACTGATGTTAATAACTTATATAGTACAGAGAGACATGTTACTGGCCTGTAATTTTTGGGATCTGATTTAGGAACACTTTTGGGTAGTAAGTAAGTAATACCTTGTGTTAAGAATTTTGGGCACTGATCAGGCTTCTGAAGTATCTCATTAAAACTATTTGAAATCAAGTTGTGTAGGGAGACAAAACGCTTCAACCAAAAGTTCTGAATTTTGTCAGATCCCGCTGATTTCCAATTTTGGCATTTCTTAAGACTTCCTTCAATATCTTCGGTGGTAATGTGGACTTCAGACATTTCTGGAAGGTTGCCCATCTTTTCCTGAAGTTCAGAGAGCCATGATGCATCACGATTGTAGCTTGAAGGGTTGGTCCAGATTTCCTGCCAGTATGACTTGAATTTATAACTATCAACTTTCTCCTGGCTATCAGCTTTGTGTTCCAAGTTCCGATAGAATACTTTCTGATTCCTCTCAAATAACATATTTTGTTGTTTCCGCTTTGAGCATTCATTGTATCTTCGCAATCTAGCACCCTTAGCTTTGAGCTTTTGTCTAGCTTCATCGTGGTACAGGGTTAGTTTTTGTCTTAACTCGGAGTCGTTGATGTTGATTTGCATTTTATGAAGGATTCTATTAATTTTATGCTTTACTCTTCTACTTTTGTTGTTTGAAAGAAATTCATGAATTATATTAATCTCTGTTCTCAGTTTAACAATGCTTTCTTCCAGTCTAAATTGCCATGCAGGTTTTCTCGCTTTCTTTGTTTTGCTTGGTGGATTATTCTGAATGCGCTGTCCATTAAGATCGATTACAGCAACTGCAGCTGCATACAAGGCAGTATGAATATCTGTCAAATTATTTAATTGGTCAGTAACCTGAGGTATTACCTGATCAACTTGCTTAATAAGAATATTAGTTTGTTTGGTGAAGATCAATTTTGGGATTTTAGGCCTACCAAGAGGATCTGTGTCTCGAAACAGATAGAAATATCCTACAAACTTTTCAGCGGTTTCCTTATTTATACTCGAAGCATTTGTCTCTATTGTCGTATCGTTATTATCACCAGTTTGATGGTCTTCTACAGCTGCCTGAAGTTCATTTCCCACTTCCCTACGTATTTCATCAATTTCGATCTGGGTAAGATACTTTCGTTTCATAATTACGTTCTTACGATCGGCTAGGTTTTGTTCAGTCAAGTTGAATTCTGGATAGGTTTTAGAAAATTCAGAGTGAAGTTTGTGTCTCCAACCCGGTAAGGGATCGTCTCTACATTCATTTATGAGCAGGTAAGTGCGAATAACTTTTTTATTCATTTCTCTGCTCCATTTAATTCTATTAGATGTTTCATTTCTTCTGGAGGCATTCCTCTTGGTACGCAGTCCAGATGAAGTTGACGCATTCTTCTCACTGGAGTTGGAGTAGACATTGCCATTTTGATCGCTTACGTTGTCATCATCGGGCTGGGGTCCCGTGCCAGGTACAGCCCTACTCCCTGGCACATCCGAGGCTTCATTCTGCACGAACTGCTCCATATCAAATGGGTAATGCATTTTATAGCTCTCTGCCAGCTACAGGGGAAACTAGGTAGGAATAAGTGCGGGTAGGAAAAAAGGATTATTAGGGAGTGATGAAACGGAGGACGACAAGCTACTCGATCCACCTGCCGAGATCCGGGGGCGAGGGGGCAGATAAAGGTGCGACGGGAATGGATTACTAGGTAAAGGACAGCGGTCAGCTGCTCCGATTAGTCGCCTCTTACGACAGGGGGAGATCCCTTTTGGTGCTATTCTACTTAAGTCCCCGACACCACACGGGAAGTTGTTGTTACAGAAGGTATTATTATTATTATTATTATTATTATTATTATTATTATTATTTTCATTAGTAATATCCCCCTGGCTCCCTATCCCCCGTCAATTTTTTTCTGAAAACATTTGTGTCAACCGTATATGCAATTGCGAAATTGTGTTCGACCTGTAGAGTTGAGGCAGGCGATCATTCAAAAGTTTATTATATTTCTTTTATTGATTGATGATTGATTTATTGATTGGAGTGATACATTTAAATATATTTAATTAATTTGTAGATGTAGTAATGTAGATCTTGCCAGAGTCCCTGAACTGTGTGGACTTAAGAAAATGAAGGCCGTTCGCCTCCGAAGCACGACTGTTGCGAAATTAAATGCATGGGTAACGTTGAAGAATTTTAGCAAATTTTAAAAGAAGAAATGGCCAGAGGATCTTGTCTAAACCCTCAGCATGAACCAATAAACGTCTTTTTATTCTGACGTTCTTTTAATCTGAAAATTGATTAAATATTACGAGAAACATTACACAATATTGGAATTACATTATTCTTTAGTTTCTTATTTGCTTTTGACTCAAATTGGATCAAAGAGGAGCCGCATCAACTTACATCTGTAAACATGTTTCTTGATTCACATTTTCAAATCACGTGACGTAACACAATATTTTGATTACAACCATTGTTATTAGCTCCGGGCTTTTTTAAATATAAGGTTGCAACAACATCTCGGTCATTAGCGACCACTATTGCAGTTAACGGTATGGTAACTGTGAATATGAAACGATACCGTGATGATAAGTGGTGAAAGGAACAACACAACTAAACGATACCTGAGGCAGGTCTCGAAATCGCCTCCCTTCGGTTCGTAATCACTACGACACTACTGCCTTAGCAATCTCGGCCAGCATATCGGCAGCCCCAGCGTGTAACACTTGGGAGTGGCGGTGATGCGTTTGACTCGTACGAAATTTGTACGAGTGATGTACGCACGTATAGAGATAACTGAATGAGGGACGACTTTCCACGAGAGAATATCCGCGGCTGATTTGCTAACGACTGCGGGCTTTGAACAGAAACGTCGGATTTGGGATTCCATGCATGCGCAACAGTTAAGAAAGCGACATGGATTTGATTTTTCAGATGACTTGGAAACTTCTCGAAGGGAAGTGCGGTTAAATGCTTCTAGAGGGCTTAATGACAGGCGTTGAAAGGAATTGTCGGAATGCTGGGCAAGCGAACGGTGGTTGCACAGAGTTGCAATTATCCTCCCGTTAATAGAAATGGGACCTCTGATTGTCTACAGGATATGTGAACATTGAAAAAATGCTTACACGGTAATGAAGTAACCAAAAGATCGTGATTAGAACAGTGCCTCTGTAATGAGGAATATATCAACGAAACAAACAAAATTTTTAAAGGAATTTTTTATACGAGTCACTTTATTTTATACGGATTTTCTTACTATTTAATTTGTGATTCCGGAGGCGACAACGTCTAGGGCTTTTATTGCCGCAAGTGTAGTGCAAGTTTTATCGCGCGCTATGAAGATCATCCCCCTCTGAATGGGGAGATCTCACGACCTACCTGCTGGCTAGCGGGATTTCCCCAACCAGGTACCTCCCACCAGCGTAGCACCGCCTCAGCCGCGACAAGCTCTCTGCTCCTGACTGGTCTCTAGGCATGTGTGATAGTGAAGTGCATGTAAGTGTATGTGTCGGTAAGGGGGTGAGGATAGGACAAGGAAAAGGAAGAAAATATCTCGCGCATTTCTTGGCGCGATTCTTAGCTTTGAATTCTTAGGCATTCACTTAGTGGTGATCAGAGAAACGACGGAAAACTCCCGATCAGAGCAGCCGGCCACTACAATTCTCCTCCAGACAACGACTGAATTCGACCTACGTGAGTAGCTACCTAGAATCATGCGACCGTCGGAAGCAGAACCATAGGGCATTCGTGGCAGAGGCACTGCAGTGACTGCAATTGATCCCCTGAGCCACCCCAGTCTTTGCTTATAATTGTGACTAAACTGTATGTGGTTGCTTATACTTCTCTGTGGAACAACATCGATTGACAAGTAATATATTTGCGTTTCTTGTAGGTTGCTATTTGGTTTCAAAAACGATTTAGTTGCTGTGGCACCATCATCAGTGACCGGTGGATCTTGACTGTAGCTCACTGCTATGGAGACAACAGGTGAATGCGAACTCATGCGAATTGAAGCCTAATTGTTCTGTTGAGTCAGTAAGTACAAATACATGTTCTGTGCAGTTTGATGCCTTCCCTATATTCTGTCACTGTCGGCAGCGACTATGCTAACAGAGGCGTGCGCTACAATGTGTCATCTATCCACATTCATCCACAGTATAACAGAGCGACCGTGGATTTTGACGTAGCCGTTGTGAGCGTAAGTCTTGAGATATTTAACTACAAATATTTATGTTAATACACTAAGGGTTTTTTAGTATTAAATTTAAGCTGTATACTCACTCTTTGTGATTATTGCTTTAAATCAAAGAAAGTGATCCTAAATTTGAGATAACATGCCCTTGTTCATCGGCTTTATAGTTTAAATACTAAATATTTTATAATATTTCAGTTAATAGAGTGAACGCCAACGTGGTGTGACTGCTCAATACTTCACATCTAAGGCCATTATGGAGTTGGAATGTAGTGAATCTTGGACTTTTGTTGTGCAAGTTGCTACTGATTTATTAAAATCAGTCGAATCTTTAGCATAGTTACCTATGCGACGGAAGCATTTTTAGTTTTAGGAGGTTGAGTGTTTTAAACGTTATTAATAGTTTATTATGTTTATTTATTTATATTATTAATAAATTAGTTATATTACAATTGATTCGTATATAAAATTATGATATGGTGCTACAGATTGATATGCGGCTCTTTACAATTCCATTTACGAGTTTAGAATTATTGCTGTAGTTCATTACAACATTTGCGTGCATATCTTGGTAAATATAAAATATTTAATCACATTTGCAGTAACATGTTAAAATCAATATTCACGGTTAAGAATGATTGTATTGTTCCTCACTTTGAAAACCTCCCTTATTTCATGTGTGTGTGAATATAATTACTGAAGGTCATGAAATAATATTTTGTTAGATATATGTGAGTTTTTGATTTTTCATACAAGCATTGTTTGGGCAATCAGCGCTGACATTCTAATTTTTAGCACCGTCGTCACTAATGATTTACCCAAATTTTTATTCTTTTAAATTTGAATGAATTAAAGAGTTTATTAAAACAGGAAAAATGCACCATAGAAAAGTTTTAACTGAATCTTCTAGAGAATTATGCGTACAGGAATTTAAGAACATACCAATTGTATCTAAAGGTTACAAATCACAACAGAAAACTAGCCTATTTTCTAAATATTCTGTAATTCTGACTTGTGTCAGCTGCCGAATGATGTACACTTCAAAACCAGTTTTTCACAAAATTAGTCGCGAACCAATCGACACGAAACTTACTATCAAACGTCCTGTAATGGGTACTAAAATGATTTTAAATTAAAACGATTTTTTAAAAAGTTTGTTTCATTAGTTCAAATATTTTTATTCAGTTTTATACATCATAATACTATTAATACTAGAAACACTACACTTTCTTTTAAGCAATTTGTAAACCACTTGAGTGCTTCTTCCACAGTCAACTAAAACTTGATATCAGACTTCTTCAGCAATCTCCTAAGTCGACTTGTTTTCTGAGTAAATCAATTTAAACTATTTTAAAGATATTACAGTAAATATTCTACTACGATAGCGACATTTTTAAGGGGAAAATATGCATATCTAAAATAATTTTAACAAATTGATTGTGATTAATGTCAACAGGATCTTCTTAACACAATAATTGTAACAACCGGTTCTGAGGATTACAATAAGTTCTTATAGTCTTATTCATTAATCTCTTTCTTGTATTTCATGATCAGCGCGAACTGATTTAATGACATCACTGTGTACAACTCTACTGTAACATTTCTTCAGATATTTTATGCAATGTAATCGTATGTTTTCAAATTATTCTTCTTTTTCTTCTTCTTCTTCTTCTTCTTCTTCTTCTTCTTCTTCTTATTATTATTATTATTATTTTTATTACAGAATCGTTTTGCTTTCACTGTAGTTGATTTATACTAAATAGTCAGATGACTGCGTTGTTGAATTCTGCCAAATATAATATCTAAAAATATTCAGCGATAAAATCATCACCAATGAGAGATGACGTTAGGTCTTTTCTTTAACAATTTTCAGTATTTATTGAAACATTCTTAACTCCTCTTATTTATAAACAAGAATTTATTAACACACACACAAGGAAAACGTACAAATTTACATGCAGTGCAAATATTTTAAATATTTATGGCGACGGAGGTTCGCGTCACGTCTCTTAAAAATTAAATTTACAGTAAAATTAAGGTTAAATGTTAATTTAAAAATGTCAGTGAGCCAATACTTTCTATGGGAACTGTTCTCATTTACTTTTTTGTCGAGCCAGAGTCTTTTCATCGACAATGCTAGAAGGGCGCAACGGACGCCATTGCTTGGCACTCCACTGACATCACCATTTTGTGGAGGGTGACTACGCTTCCCAGCTATGGAGAGTCCTCTATCCCCGGTCAACGCTCTTTCTCGTCTCGGAGAGAGGAAGTCACGCGTTCGTCGGTCGGGCATAGAGCCGGATCCTTTTGTAGTACAGGTATTCCGGGCGGTACTACAAGTATTTCTGAACTCTTTCTGCTACTATCTCATGATATCTGCTTGTCGATCCTATCTACCCTTCTGGACGTGCACATGCGAGGTCTCACCAGACCTCTGTCGTCCCCTCCAGGCACTTGGAAGTTCTTAGACTTTAGTGAAGAGCGCTTTACAACAACTTTTAGTGGAAATTTCCGTAATCGGCGCTCTCGCTTTCACTAGATGTAAATAAAACGCATGGTTGGGCTGTGACGCCGCGTTCCTCGTACTTCCCGGGAGGAGGTTGACTTGAAAGTGTGTGTTTGCTTAAGTGGGCCTCCCCCTCGGCAGCAGCCGTGCCGCGGGCACAAAGCAATCGCGGCTGCGCATGACGAATTTGACCTCCGATCCGCTCTGGCATAGATTTGCACGAACTTGGATTCTGGAACGTAGGTCTCAGAAGGAAATTCATTTCTTTACTGATTAAATATTCGGTATCATCACAGTATATATCAAATATATAACGTGAGTTATTGATTGCAGGTCGCCAGTAAAGTCGAATTTAATGACTACGTACAACGCATACCACTGACCCAGAAATCCTACCCTAGAATTGGCGCTTCAGCAGTTGCTTCAGGCTGGGGAATATTGACTGTAAGTGCGCAATATGTTGTTTTTTTTGGGGGGCATACAAACTGATGACCATTAAGTGCTACAATAATGCGGGCATTGCTTACAGACTGCTGGACCATTTCCTAATGAGCTGCAAGTCGTGGAGTTGACTATAATACCCCTAGCTACATGTCGAAAGGTGATCCAACTGCCCCTCACCGATCACGAGCTTTGTGCCGGAAACAATCCGAGCCACCTGGAACGTGCCACATGCTTTGGTGATTCTGGTGGCCCCCTGGTGTCTGACGGCGTACAGGTGGGCATCACCTGTGAATTGAGAGTACCTTGCGGCAAATACCCTTCGGTGTTCACCAATGTTTACTACGCACTCTCTTGGATTAAGACCGTAACTGGCTTGAGGGTCTGATTGTTTATGTAACTTTTTTTATTTTTTATTTATTTTACGTCAAAAAAACAGTTAAAAACTGCGTATGACGTGCTATGGGGAAAAGTGAGTTGTGTGCACATTTTCAAAATTCTGTGATCCCTACACAAGTCATATACTACTTAAATTTTGAATTTTGAAAGGGAGAAAAAAAAACAAAATTCCCATGTAATAAAATCTATTTTCAAGGATAAATAAGCAATAAATTTTGAAAGGAAGAAAAAAACAAACAAAAAAACTCCCATGTAATAAAATCTATTTTCAAGGATAAATAAGCAATAAATTTTGGCTTTTATTACTTCCTGCCGCGACAACATGGAAACGATGATTTGAATAATTGTATTTCATACTGAATTCTAGAAGACGTGCACATAAAATGAAGTTACATTTATGTCCAGAAGCAAAACAAGGGGCCATCTCAGCATTTGCTCAATGGATCAGGGAATCTGGACGAAAAACCTGATCGAGATGGGGGTCATTGACCCGGAAGCTGTAGTACAATAGTTGTTACAGGTTGTTAATACTCATTTATACAGTCCAAATGGTAAATAATGCATTATCTATCATTGTTAAAATTAATGTTACTTTTCTTGTGATGCTCAGTTTAGTCTCTAATTGTATAGAAACAGTTATGCAGCAGAAACGATTTCACTTGGGATTTAAACTTTTCTATTGAATTTAATCGTTTAATGTCATCTGGCAAAGTGTTGTAAAATAATGTACATGTATTGTATGTGAATTTTTTGTAATCAGCTGTTGATACTGTCACCTGATGAATATGATTTCTACGTCGAGTGTTATAGTAATAGACTTCGGCATTTTCTGAAAAAATATTCCTGCCCTTGAGCAAGTCATTTTTTACAAAAACCACTGATTCGTAAATAAAAAGACACGGTAATGGTAGAATTCCTAGATTAATGAAGAGAGGCTTACATGAATCACGTGGGTGGGATTTGGTTATTATTCGTACAATTCGTTTTTGTAATCTTAAAGTCTGGGAGTTATAAGATGTATTTCCCCAGAATATTATGCCATATTTCAGGCGGGAAGTTTGGATTTTTATCATTATACCTGTTTTCTGAATCTCAATAAATCTTTATATAGCATTGAGATTCATGTTTTAAATTAGCATGTGGTCAAATATAACATTTCTGTGTAACCCTTCATATCCTGACTTTTAATTAATTGTGTAATAAACTGTTTTAGTATTATGAATTAATATTTTGTACCAGTTTAAGTTTAAAAAAAATAAATTCATAATATTATTCACAGTTGTTTTTATCTTCAACTTCAGGAATCTGTTCGAGGGCCTGCAAGTTGGGAATTGAGTGGGCAGTATATTTTTTTCTTTCTCTCTTAATTCTGACGTTACATAAAACATAAATAGTAGTTCGGCATTATATTTCAAAAGAAAAATTTGATCTGTGAAACTTTGATATCAGAAACGTGCAAAGTGATTACGTCTTAACGAAGTAAATAATTCTTTCGACACATTATGTTGTAGGAATGTAAACTTTTCTGATTCCTGCAACCGAAGAATTGGATTAAGGGATAAAATCTATCTGTCCGTCCGTCCCTCTGTGAAAATCGCCAGCGGCTAAAACCTTAGGGAAATTATTTTGGGTGAGTGGGTGGGGGGAACTTTTCAGCAAAAGAAGGGAAAAAATGTCTGCGGTTATTTTTATTTATCTCTGTAATATGTTGGTGTTCTAGTATTGCGGTGCTAACTTGACTCTAAGATAGCATCACATGTGGAAAAATACTGCATTTCTGGTATTATTTGAATAGCGACAAATTTTCTTTTTTCGGGAATTCTTAAGCAACAAAAAACTGACAAATTGCTGTGTTGTTATTTTTATTTATGTTTCTTTCTTGTTAGATTTCTTACGTTTGCGTCGCTAACATGACATCAAGTTCGCATCTCGTTTGGCAAAAAATTGCATTTAGTATTTTTTGAAGTGCAACAAAATTTATTTTTTGTGAATTCTTGAGCAAAAATACAGCGACTGTTGCGGCGGTGTCCGCCACACCGGCGGACCAAATCGCGCCGGAGAGTCGGCGCGCTGTGACGTCCGCGAGCGTAAACTGGGCAGCCGAGCAAAGGAGCTGGCCAATGGGGACGGAACGGCCGGCGCGCGAAGCCTCTACGAGAAGACGAGTCTTCAGCGCGCAGGAGGATATAACGAGCAGCCGCCGGGGTAGCGGCAGAACAGTATACAGAGTGTAATTTGGGATTTGATAGTGTTGAGAATAGTGATTGTGACCCGGCAGTCTACTAGGCGTTACCTTCGGATTAATTGTGCGACTTCGGCTTTGGACTTGGACCTCTACGGAACATCTGGTGACTCGGCTATGTTGTATTGGTTTCTCTCTCTTTTGGATTTTGGTACAACATTTTGTAACGGCAGCGAAACTGTAATAAAAATCTTGTTCTTGTTAACTTGCTGTTTTTCCATACATAACAGCGACAAATTCCCTTATGATAATTTTTTTAATTCTGTTTTTTCTTTGTTTTCCTGAGTTAGCGATGTAAACGTGATATCAAGTTAGCCAAATCTTTAATAGCAGCGACAAATTAAGAGAGACATTTTATTTTTGCGAAACAAATCAGCAACAATAAAAGTACAAGCTTTGAGTCTATTTTCAATATTTTTTGAAAGCTTTGCAAAGCTTACTTTACAGATCAGCGGCAGTGTCTGCGTGTATAGGGACCATTAAATGTGACTCATGTGATGCTTAAAATCGTCTCTGTCAGCGAAAATTCCAAAGTATTGCGTAGCATTCAGTTGTAAAGAACGTCAAGAAAGTGTAAACTTGATGCGAATGTTATCAGATGAGATATTCTTTGATAGCCATTACTTCAAAATTTCTTTTTGTTTCCAACAACTAATAATTTTTGTTTTAAGTTGATCTAACAAAATGATTAAAAATACAAAAACCTAAAACACAGCCATACGTGAATGTTAAACGTGTCTCCAAAAAATGGAAGACTGGTATTTGTTAAAATATTGTAGGTAAATTGCGATTTCAATGAATTATATAGTGTTTACTTTCGACTGTTTCTTTAATTTTAGTGAACATAAAAAAGAATATTTTTTTAAAATTGGCATTAGACGACAATTCCTGCTATTTGGTTCTGAGATAACTAGGACAGACTAGACGTTCTGCATCACGGCGAACCGTCACGATTTCTGAGAGAAGAGTGTTACCTTCAGTCAGCACTAGAGCTCACCACAATCATAACTGATGCTCAAAGTGTGTCCCCCTTCACTTGTTTCCCAGCGATCTTTCTAATACCGCCATCATTGTCATTTTTAATAGGAGGCGTTGACTCTACCCTGTGCGGAGGGACTTTCCTGGCACACTATATATGTAGTATAGGAAAAGTTATGTAGTGCTGCGGACTTTCGAGGTTTGAACGGAAATGCACATTTTGTAGGTCCCTTGATACCAAACCAGTGCTTTTTTTTAAACGGGCCGTCCATCCTGCCTGACTGTTAGCCCGTCTCTCCGACCGTCTGCCAGTCCGTCTGTCCGTTTGTGAACAACAGTAGCGACTAAAGTATTAGTGCAATATTTCCCAACATGAATACTTCCCAGTCGATCTGGTCCGATTAGGTATATACCTTTTCTAAAATAATAGTAGTTTTCGCGTAGTTTTCGTTGAAAGATGGGCAATATTAAAAGTAGGATCTTTTCAAAGAGCAGCTTACATTTTCAACTTTCTTGAATATTTCATACGTACGGTAGATACAATTAGGTGATACTGCAGTGAAAGAAGGCGATTTATTGGCTGAAAAATTCGTAGTGTAAATCCCTGATACCGCTAAAGATAATTTTTCTGTTCCTATTTATAGTATATTAACACCTCTAATACACTGTTATCAGCAATCAGTTTTGTGAGTCCTTGATACTGGAAATGAGTTTATGGCAAACACGTCTGTCGTCCGTCTGTAAACAATGTTAGTGGATAAACCATAAGCAGGATAGTCAACAAAATAGTTAATGCTCTTTCTATCTGAGTAATGTTCCTGATCCTTAAATTAGAAACACAGGTTTCAATTTTGGGGTGTACTTTACATGAAGACTCAAGAACATTTTCAACATTTTCTCAAAACTGGCTTCAAATATTTAGGTTGCGTTTTATAAGATAAAATCGGCCCTGATGTCAGGTTGGGGTGAATACGTAAAATGTTTTGCGTTTTTCTCCTACTACAATACTTAAGAAAGATTTTTCCTCCGAATAATATGTTGGTCAAATTATTTCATAAAATAAGAAATAATTATACTTTTTTCAACTCAGCGTGAAATAATAGTCATAAATAAAAAAGTAATAATATTTTCTCACAAGTGCATTTGCGCTAAAATAAAAACAAATATAAGCATTGTAAAACTTGGTCATATCTGTTATACTTCGGGCACATATATTATCGGCCTATAAATACTTTCGCTACAATAAAATAGGCATTTCCCTAAACATCCTATGTCTAGTTATGTTCAACAGATCCAGAAGAATGATACCGTGGTTAGGGAGTATGACTTTTGTTCACTTCAGTAGAAGTATCTTCAACGAAATGGGGTGCGGTGGTGCACTATTTAACAAGATGTCCGGTTCATTTATACAACAAGCAGGTTATATGTATATATATATATATATATATATATATATATATATATATATATATATATATTGTAACACACCCACCTACTACCTTCCAGCCGGTGGCGATAAAGCGTGAAACAATGAATGCTCGTGAAGCGAGCTTTGAATTCTCAGGAAGCAGGATCTTTCGGGTATGAGAAAGGTCTGAACCCTTGACACAATGAATTAGGTAAAATTCTGGTAAAATGAGCATATATTCAGTGAGTAAACAAATTACACAGTGGCACAAATATACAATAAAGTATGCACTTTGCGTAGATGGTCACTGCAAAGAAAACAGAAACAACAAAAAGAAAAGAACACAACCACAAAAAAATGTATAGGCGTCACCTCGACTGCCTTAATACTTCAATAAGTACTATTTACAATTCTTGTGCTTCTACCTCTTTCTGAATTATTTCGTATACCTCATTTAACTTTTGTTATTCTTAAGTTTTCTCCGTGCACGGCCCTTTAAGTGATTCTCTACAATTATTCTATCATAGACTGTTTACAGGTGTCAGCCTTAAGCTGCACATTTATTACAATGCTGTGAACTCAAACACAAAAATAAACGTGACACACACGTTACTTAAATCGTACCCTTTACAAATTATAGACAACTAATTATCCCTGATATAATACAATAAAAGCGTGACTTTCAAACAAGATCACTTTTACACTACATGCAATATCATATATATTTGAATGCCATACCTTGTACGACTTTTCTAAAGTCGTACAAGGTATGGCATTCAAACAAATTTACTGGTGCGTACAGCGAATGAAATCTAAACTGCCGCTCATACGTTCGGAATATTTCTCCCAGTAATTATTTGGAACTTTCACCTATTTTAGGACGCTTCGCCTGGTATTTAAAGCTACACGATTTCCCAACAAATTGCCGCATAGAAGTTGCGAGTTCTTTACCTCGACATCGCCTTCCCGCTTGCCATCAGTTAACCTTGGTGTTTTCGGTCGCTCGCAGTCCTCGCCGCGTCGCTTGACTGGTTCGATGTTCCACGGTTACACCACTTCCTTCGATCTCAGGATTCCGCTACTCGTCCAAATTCCAGACCTTTCTCTCGATCTCTCCGGATTCCACATCCACGTAATTGGTCCAAGTCCTTCTCGCCTACGCTTGAGTCTTCACTGGAGTCGTCCTTCTGCGTGCCGCGTACCCGTCGTTCGCGCTTCCAGCTTCGAATAACTAGCGTTATTGAATTGAATGCTTCTAGCACTCGGCCGACATACCACACTTTGAGCGTGCGTGGTCGTGGCGTACAAAATTAAATGCTGGATTTCGTTTAGAGTCCTTCTGCGCGAATTTATTTCAATTATGAAACTTTTTCAGATTTAAGCAATCACATCGCTTGCTTTCTCGCGTAATGTTAGTGCTAACACTGTACATGCACTTCACTTCTGAATTCTATCACTTATTACCGCGTTTCTCAAATCAGCTTTAACTAAGCAAGTAAAAATATACTCCTGCACTAACCAATTACTATCGCCGAAGAATTAGCTTGAGTCGTCGCCGCTGTCGAAATTGAAAGAGAACTCTCCCGAAGCGCGTCGCGGTATTTATGTGACTCCGCCTGGGGAAATTTCTGGAGGGGTGAATTTTCTCCTCCTTCGCGCCCTCTCAAGAAAAACATGATCCGTAACTTCGGACATCGGAGTGCGAAAACCTGCGGGTAGATGTCGCTTTCTCGGACCATCGCTCCGCCGCGTACCCTATTTCTCTGTGTTCTGGTCTTTTCTCGTGGCTTATGATGGCGTTACGGGTTTGTATAATCCCGTGACGTCACAATATATATATATATATA
>BLKR01013034.1:0-14156 GCA_011170035.1 Teleogryllus occipitalis | reverse complement strand
GGTTCTCTTTGCGGATGATACGAACATCCTTTGCAATAAAGAAACCGTAAATAGTACAATATCAGATGTTTCAAATTGGTTCCGAAATAACAAATTAATAGTAAACGAAAAAAAAACGGTTTTAATGCAGTTTTCCATTTCAAATAAACAATTCTGTGCTCCATTGAAAATGAACAGTGTACCATTGACTGATGTTAAGGCAACAAAATTTTTAGGTCTCTCAATTCAGTCAAACCTTAAATGGAACGTCCATTTAAATGAATTGAACACAAAATTAAGTTCATTATGCTACGCGATCAGAATTCTTGCAAATTCAGTCAGCCTTCATACTGCTCGTTGTGTATACTTCGCGAATGTTCATTCCTGCCTGAGATATGGCATAATATTCTGGGGAAATACATCTTATAGCTCCCAGACTTTTAGATTACAAAAACGAATTGTACGAATAATAACCAAATCCCACCCACGTGATTCTTGTAAGCCTATCTTTATTAATCTAGGAATTCTACCATTACCGTGTCTTTTTATTTACGAATCAGTGGTTTTTGTAAAAAATGACTTGCTTAAGGGCGGGAATATATTTTCAGAAAATGCCGAAGTCTATTACTATAACACTCGACGTAGAAATCATATTCATCAGGTGACAGTATCAACAGCTCATTACAAAAAATTCACATACAATACATGTACATTATGTTACAACACTTTGCCAGATGACATTAAACGATTAAATTCAATAGAAAAGTTTAAATCCCAAGTGAAATCGTTTCTGCTGCATAACTGTTTCTATACAATTAGAGACTATACTGAGCATCACAAGAAAAGTAACATTAATTTTAACAATGATACATAATGCATTAATTACCATTTGGACTGTATAAATGAGTATAAACAACCTGTAACAACTATTGTAACACAGCTTCCGGGTCAATGACCCCCATCTCGATCAGGTTTTTCGTCCAGTTTCCCTGATCCATTGAGCAAATGCTGAGATGGCCCCTTGTTTTGCTTCTGGACATAAATGTAACTTCATTTTCTGTGCACGTCTTCTAGAATTCAGTGGGAAATACAATTATTCAAATTATCGTTTCCATGTTGTCGCGGCAGGAAGTAATAAGAGCCAAAATTTATTGCTTATTTATCCTTGAAAATAGATTTTATTACATGGGAGTTTTTTTGTTTTTTTTCTCCCTTTCAAAATTCAAAATTTAAGTAGTATATGACTTAGTGTAGGGATCACAGAATTTTGAAAATGTGCACACAATTCACTTTTCCCCATAGCACGTCATACGCAGTTTTTAACTGTTTTTTGACGTAAAATAAATAAAAAATAAATAAATAAAATAATACAAATTATTTTGGATTTCCCTCTTGAGGAAATCTGTTGTATTTGCAGGATGCAAGGTAAGTTAAACAGTCAATGTTTAATAACCATTTACTTTCACCAATAACCAATACACAGAACAACGTAACAAATACTGTACAATAATTCTTAACGGCCTTCTTGCCTCGCCGAGCCTTATCGCCCGCAGTGGCGATAAGCGTCGTAACGTGATAGCTGGCCGCAGTCACCTCGAGCCTCCTAGTAGCGCGCGGCGGGTTACGCCGCGGTCGGGAGTGTAGCGAGGGGCGGCAGTGGCCACCGAGGTCGGCGTTGATCGCCTGGCTGATACGTCACGGCTAGTGACGGTAGCAAGTGCCGGCGGTAGTCTGCAGTCACTTTGTAGCGCGCCACAGATGGCGCCTTGACCAGGCGTGTAGCGAGGGCGGCAGTAGCCCCCGAGGTCTGTGCTGATCGCCCGGCGGATACGTCACGACTGGTGACGGTAGCTGGTGTCGGCGGCAGCAGTCTGGAGTCCTCTTATAGTGCGCAGCAGGTTACGCCGCGGTAGGGCGTGTAGCGAGTGCGGCGGTGGTAGCTACGCGAAGCGGTAACTGAACGGGAGCGCCCTGCTCCCGACCATGCCTTTATACCCCACCGCCCGGTGAAGGGGGAGGGGAGGGGCTGTGCCCCTCCACTAGCGGCGCGGCGGAGCGTAACTCCGTTTCGTCTTCTGATTGGGGGATACCACATTCCTCCCCGTTTTATTGTGGGCATATGGGTGCCCACGATGACGACGTGACCTCCGCAGCAGGGCTGGACCTGGTGACGCGTCTCGGCTGCTGGGTTCGGCGAATGACTCCGCCTCTGGTCGCACCCCTCCTCGGGATGTGTCGTCCGATGGTGTTGCCGGCCGAGCCGCTGGCTCGTGTGTGATGGCTGGTTCCGCCATCCGCATTATAGCCGGCTGAAAATTACAATTACGTATCAAATTTTCTATATCTTTCGACATCCCCGGCCAATACACATATCTTCTAGCAACCGTTTTTGTCCTGGTAATGCCCCAATGTCCAACATGCAATAACTTTAACACTTCTGCTTGCAGCTTCTTTGGAATTACAGCTCTTACGTTATCTTCACAATTATATATTAACACCCCATCTTGCATTGATAACTCGTTTTTCTTTAACAAAAATTGATTTAAGTCTGCTGAACTATGATTTAGTTTCCTTGTTGGCCAACCTTTACTCAAATAACCACTTACTTGTTTTAACAGGCGGTCTTCCCGTGTTACCTGCGCTACCCTTTTTGCGTCCAGCGGCAATCGTAACAGGGCGTCGCCATCCTCAAAGTCTATGTACGCGCAGGCTTCTTCCGATTTGTCGAATGACTCGTCTGGCCCCGCCGGCAGCCTCGACAGCGCGTCTGCGTTGCCGTGCTGTGAAGTTGACCTATAAACAATCTCAAAATCATAATCAGAGAGGAAAATTGCCCATCGTTTCAGTTTCTTCTCCGTTCTCTCTGAAATACCTTTTCTTGGATTGAACAATGACGTAAGTGGTTTATGATCTGTAATGAGCGTAAATTTCGCGCCATACAGATATTGATGAAATTTCTTCACCCCATAGATTATTGCTAATGCCTCTTTTTGAATTTGTCCATAATTTCTCTGTGCGTCGTTTAATGTTTTCGATGCAAATGCAATTGGTACTTCAATGCCTTCTGGTGTAGTCGTTGATATCACAGCGCCAATACCATTTTCTGACGCGTCAGTCGCGAGAAGTAGCGGTTGACCTGGCGCGTAGTGCGTCAATCTTGTTGCTTTAATCAGTTCTTGTTTCAGATGCTGAAATGCATTTTCACACTTTGTCGACCAAATAAACTTCACATTCTTCCTCTGTAACTGGTTTAGTGGTGCCGAGATCATTGCTCTATTCTTAATGAATTTGGAATAATAAGCAACCTTACCTAAGAATGAGCTGAGTTGTTTCACATCTTGAGGTGCTGGCATTCTTGTAATTGCTTCAATATTTTCCTTTGTTGGTCGAATTCCATGCTTGTCCACTACGTGGCCTAAATAGTTTATAGAAGTCTTAAACAATTCACATTTCTCCCAATTACATTTGAGTCCATTGTCTTTTAACAATTGTAACAGCATCCGCAAATTCTGCTTATGTTTTTCTTCCGTTTTGCCTGTAACAATAATATCATCCAAGAAGTTAGCGCAATTTGGTACTTTCTCCGTAATTTGTTGCAGAAACCTTTGAAATATCGCGGGCGAGCTGGCGATGCCATACGGAAGCCTTTGAAACTGATACAAACCATCATTTGTATTAATTACCATCATTTTCTTCGATTCTTCATCCAACTCTAACTGCAGATAAGCTTCCGATAAATCTATTTTCGTGAAACATTCACCTTGTAGTTTCGCAAATATTTCTTCCGGTTTTGGCATAGGATAGTGGTCTATTAACATTTGTGGATTTAATGTAACTTTAAAATCTCCACACAACCTTAGTTTACCATTTGGCTTTTTTATAATTACCACTGGAGTGGCCCACTCTGCATTATTAACTGGTTTGAGCACTCCTTCTTGTACCCATCGTTGCAATTCTTGTTTTACTTGCTCTTGCAAATTCAATGGCACCGGTCTTGCTTTACAAAATTTTGGTTGACAATTTTCTTTCATCGTTATGTGAGCTTTATATGTTGTGCAATGACCTAGGCCTTCTGAAAACACTTCGGAAAACTCTTCACATATTTTCTTCATTTCTGCACATTTACTTGTGTTGTCGACTGACATGACATTATCTTCTACCGTGAAACCAAGAGAGTCTATGCCTTCCATTCCCAATATATTCTGTACATCATATCGGTTCACTATGATAAAACGTAACTTCCGTTGTATTCCTTTATATCTTGCAGTCACTTCTACTTCACCTTTTACTGGGATGTTTATTCCTTGATATGATTTTAACTTTGCTTTACCGCTGGAACATCTCGGTGCACCTAACTTTTGATATGTTGTTAGATTTATTAGATTTGCTGTAGCCCCTGTATCGATCTGGAACTCCATATTTTTTCCTAACATTTCCAATTGCACTCTTATCTTTCTTCGTTGTGATGAATTCAAAATCATATTCACCGTCTGTATTTGGTCTACCTCCATTTCTTCTGACTGCTTGGTGCTACGTTTCACACTCTTTGGGTTTTCTCTAGGGTTTTCCTGTTTTCTGCCCGCCATTTGTTTCTTCTTTAAACAAACACTTTGTATGTGTCCGATCTTTTTGCAGAATCTACATTTTGCCTCTTTAAACCAACACTGACTTCGTTTATGGTTACTTTCACAACCTGGGCATGATTTTACTTTTTCTTCTGCTCGTTCTTTCTCCTTTGTAACTTTGCTCACTTCTTCTGTTGTCTTCATCTGCTTTACTAGATTTTCAGACATTTCGTGTGTTGTAGCAATCTTCATCACTTCTTCCAGTGTTGGTTCTTCTCTTCGTATTGCATCTATACGCACTTGATTTATCGGGGTATGTAATATAACCATATCTCTAATCATATTATTTGCATATGACTCTCCACAGTTACTTTTATCGCACTTAAATTTGCATGATTTCGCTAAACCTTTCAGCTCTACCACCCATTCCGCATGTGATTGACCTGGTTTTAGTTTCGTTTGAAAAAACTTATATCTTGAGGTCACTACATGCATTCTCTCTTCAAAATGATCGGCCAGTTTTAGTTTCAGTTGACTGAATGTTAATTTCTTTGGATCTTCAGAGCATATTTTCTTTATCGTAATGAAGGTTTCTTCCCCCACACACGCCAAAAAATGTGCACGCTGCTGTGCTTCATTTGTCACTAGATGTGCTTCCAAGTGCTGCTCAAAACGTTCTATATAAACTGTCCAGTCCTCCTGATCTTTACTATATGGTGGAAATACCGGAATCTGCTGGACTTGTTGTTTCTGCATCTCCAATTGTTTCATTAACATTCTCATCTGTTCTTGATGTTGTGTTTGCAACATCGCGATCACTTGCGTTATTTGCTCCATTGTTCTTCACGCGTCTTGTTCTTATATCCTCGTCGCCAATGTTGTATTTGCAGGATGCAAGGTAAGTTAAACAGTCAATGTTTAATAACCATTTACTTTCACCAATAACCAATACACAGAACAACGTAACAAATACTGTACAATAATTCTTAACGGCCTTCTTGCCTCGCCGAGCCTTATCGCCCGCAGTGGCGATAAGCGTCGTAACGTGATAGCTGGCCGCAGTCACCTCGAGCCTCCTAGTAGCGCGCGGCGGGTTACGCCGCGGTCGGGAGTGTAGCGAGGGGCGGCAGTGGCCACCGAGGTCGGCGTTGATCGCCTGGCTGATACGTCACGGCTAGTGACGGTAGCAAGTGCCGGCGGTAGTCTGCAGTCACTTTGTAGCGCGCCACAGATGGCGCCTTGACCAGGCGTGTAGCGAGGGCGGCAGTAGCCCCCGAGGTCTGTGCTGATCGCCCGGCGGATACGTCACGACTGGTGACGGTAGCTGGTGTCGGCGGCAGCAGTCTGGAGTCCTCTTATAGTGCGCAGCAGGTTACGCCGCGGTAGGGCGTGTAGCGAGTGCGGCGGTGGTAGCTACGCGAAGCGGTAACTGAACGGGAGCGCCCTGCTCCCGACCATGCCTTTATACCCCACCGCCCGGTGAAGGGGGAGGGGAGGGGCTGTGCCCCTCCACTAGCGGCGCGGCGGAGCGTAACTCCGTTTCGTCTTCTGATTGGGGGATACCACAAAATCAAACATGCAATTCGTATGGAAATATTCTCTAAAACTGACGGTGTTACAACAGCACACAGCTACTCGAACTATTTCTAATACTGGAATGTTTTGATACTTCAGACTGTTTTGAGATTATTTTATAATTTGTATTACCTTCAAGAAATAATTATACAAAAATTCTTCTTTTTTCAAACAAATAAACCTAATTGCTAATATCATTTCAAAGACCTATTTTCTTTAACAGATTTTATTGAGAAAATCTGTCATCAGTATTGTATTTTCGTAATCATTTTTTTCAAGTTTTAAAAATACGGAAAGTGCCAAAACTGGAACAATTGCCAATTTCTCCTTTTTTGTAACTTTTTACCCTTAACTTCGTAAAAAGAGAAGTGCAAGTCCTACGCACTTACCAGATTTGATCAGTTGTGACTTGTTTCTTTCGGAATATGTGAAGGAAAAGGTATTTCTAAACGTCGCCCTCACACCCTACCAGAGCTAAGGAGACGAATTATTGAAGGAGTGAACGCATTACCATGCGACATGTGGCAACGAGCTGTTCAAAACTTTAGAAATAATTTCCAACGGTGTATTGCTGCTAAGCAATACCTGGCAACCATCTAGCGGATATTATTTTCAAAACGCGATGACTGTAAAGTGGTATAGAATACCAACTTAGAAAAGAAAAACGTTTCTCTACACAACCAGATTTAATTTTTATAACTCTTAAAAACTGCTTACTCGGTTCCGCAGCACACTATAAAAAAGGGACGCTTCAAAGATTCGTGCACGTCTCATTTTCCTTGAATTTTCGAAAATTGCTTATTAGAAATAATAGAGAGAGAATTTTATTTTTAAGAATTGGCCCAAGTGAGTGGCAACGTGGCAAAGCGGCAGAGTAGCGACGTGATGTAGCAATAAAGAGCACGGCGAGTTAATTCGTTGGGCCTGACTTCCTGAGTACCTGAGTGCCTGAGTTTCGACGCGGGAAAATGTTTCGATAGTTGGCGACACTTTCGCAGGTTCATGAAGTGCAGATCCGCAAGATATTGCGGATCCGTTACATATAATGCGAGATATTGCAAGCCGCAAGATATTCCGCAAGATATTGCAGATCCGTTACACATAATGCGAGAAAGTTACAGCGCATAAAGAGTGTTATAGTAGGATGAGTAATTTTACCGTCCTTTGCCACATACGAGAAAAAATTGAAGAAAAATGGAATTTAAAAAAAATTGCTTTATTTTACCAAACATCTTCAAAAAAAATTATATTTTTTAACATTAGCCATGACTTTATTTCAAGGCTATCATTCAACCAACAGATGTCATTATGGAGAATATATCTAACTTCAATATTGTAGTTGTAAGAAGACGTCACCCAAATTTTGAACTTTTGCACTTTAGAATATTCAGATATTTAACATTAGACCTGTGCCATTTTTAAGCGTGGAGCCATTTTAGAGAAATTTTGAATATGGTGTTAGGGCTTTACGTAAAGTGCACCAAAAATCAAAATGTACGTATTAATTTCGCAGAACCTTAAGTTCTTTAAAGTGAATGAGAGATTATAATTTTTTTCTGGAAAAATCGTCTGAGTGGCTTAAGCATTTGCGCTGACGAGGAACGGACGGAGGAACGGACGGAGGGACGGACGGACGGACGGCAGGAACAGGACGAGGCGGACAGGACAGGCGGGCAGGACGGACAGGACAGGCGGGCAGGACAGGCGGGCAGGACAGGCGGATAGGATAGATATTTTATCGTCAATCGATTTTTCGGAGGTACCACAAAACGTAGATTCTTATTACATTATGTATTTGAAGAAATAATTTACTACATAAAGGAACAAGATTTATTCACATTTTGGTTACCAGACAATACAAGTTGTCTGAAAAAAAAAAAAAAAAGAAAGAAAAAAAAACGCCGATTTTCGCTGCAGCATCACTGCACTGTCTATTGACTACATAAGTAGGTAGTAAGGCAATCAAGTAAAAATCACAATAAATTCCTCACTCTGAAGTTGAAGACAGCAAAAAGAGTTTATTAGAACCTTCGTAACATTCAAGCGACTGCAATTTTTTTCCTAGCAATTTGCGCGCGTTTAGAGCAACCCTTTTCGTCACATTTCCGCAAACGGTGAGCCACCAGTGCCCTGTGCTCACGTGAATACTGATAAAAAGAAGTCGCCGCCAGCAAGTTAACAGAAGTAACCATTTATATATGCTTTGGAAATGGCACAAGAACGTTTCTATTAATTCAGAAAATGTTATGTAAAAATAAATAAAAAATACCTCGTTAAACGTAAATGGGACATTCACCTAATAATTATATGCCATTTGTAGCACTGACGCAGAAATCTATGTTTATTTTTCCGTATGAAAAAAAAGCCATCTCCAAAGAGCGGTAATTAAATTGGTGAGTTAAAAAAGTCCAAATAAAGACGTGACCACTCGTTTCGAATTCTAGGCGGATTTTAGTGAAACCACAGAAGCAACGAACCTATCATGCAAACGTCATCCTGTGCATAAATATGCCCGCACGCTCACGCGGAAGTGAATAATGCATGAGAGCAACACACCCACAAAGCAATTATTTTTTTTTTAATGTCATTTGTCTCAAAACGAGCGATGCCGTCCGAGTGCGGGACGAAACGCGATTCCAAATACTTGAAGCGCGATCTCGGCAACTTAACATTCTAGCACCGCGTTCCAAACACGCTAATAATTGCTGGTGTGGCCTTCCGCAATGACGGATGAATATTCATAGGAATCCGTTCCGCTCGTCGATAAAGCGTTTGCGATGGACGTCCTAGACCGTCGTCCCCCCCTTCTCCCCCTCTTCCGCTTCGTGCTAGTGGCCCTCCGGTCCGGACAAGCCGGAAATGCGGGATTACTCTGTTGCATCCAGACGAGGTTCCTTCTTTCGTATCCCCTTCCTGGCTGTTCACGCATTGCCTTGTCTTTTGCCTCCGTTTTTATCCTCTATGATGTTACAATCATATATTTTGCTTGCATTGTGCGTTATATTGGACACCCACTTTCTTTGTCTTGTGTTCTGTCATGTTCTTGTAAGTCTGCTTTGAGATACACTCACTTTTCTATTTTTACTTCCTCGCAATGGAGTAGAGAGAAAGTTATGTAATGGTGCGCGAAAAACCTACGAATTTTCAGCAGAAAGGTTCTTATAACAGGGACCTGGTGACAAAAAGGTGAAGAAATTCAGTTGCTAAATTTAGAAAAAAACCTCTTAATGTGGTATAGCCAGAATCCCTGTTTTGTGGGTCCTTGATAACGAAAAATCGAATGACGGCAAAACGTCTGTCTCTCTGTCCGTCCGACCGACCGATCGACCGACCGATCGACCGATCGACCGACCGATCGACCGAACGATCGACCGACCGACCGACCGACCGACCGACCGACCATCGACCGACCGTGAACGCAAATAATGGCTCCATCTTTTTTTATTAAATTTTGTTGTTAGTGTGAATAACGTTGTAAAGGAAGGATGGAACCTCATTTTCGTTGAAAATCCTTTTTTTTCGAAAATTGTAAAAGTATAGAAAATTTTTTGGAGTCTTCGTACAACTAAAATATGTTATCAAATGTGTTATCAAATTAATCGTATTCCTTGAATTGTTCACTCAAGCTGTCTTGTCCAGCAAAGTTCTTGTCATTATACACCTATTTTGACGTATTAAAATTTAAAATCCATAATAATTCTGTTGTTATTCATTACATCGCTTCCTGAACTGTATTTTTAACGTCATGAATCTTTCAAAATTTCCCTTTATCATTACTAGTTATCTTATCTCACATTCGTGTATCGTTTGTATCAAAAGCATTTTGATATTCTAATTCTCATTGACATTACCATTGTATTTTGCCCTATTGTTAATAGTATATCCCTATTTAAGCGCATTATAGTTTTATTCTTAATAATAAAATATTTCATTCCATCTTCATATTGCAGTCTCTTCATTTATGTCTTTCTTAGTACATTTCATCTTTCATTCTCTGTTAACGCTTGCTGCGATTGGTATTCTGACCTCAAAGCGCTTTCATCCAACCTTTCTTGTTCTCCGCTTCAGTAACGTGTTTGGTGCTTATCCCAGAATGCACGCATGACCATCCACGACAGGGGCCTATTAAGTCCAGCGCAACCTCCGGAAGACTGAAAAAAATTTTCTCGTTATTTAAGGGCATGTCCGTGCCACGAAATGAATTTCGCCAGAAAAATTCTATTATATGAGTCATGCATATTCATGAGCGTTTAACGTGAGAGAAATGCTATAACAAAATAAATATTTTTTGTTGAAGTGTCGACGAAATCAAAATCCGGAACATTCAATTACAGTTCTCTGAACGGATGTTCGCCGAAAGTGAAACTGGCAAGGAGGATGGGGAAAGGGTGGAATGAAAGGTTGTTCTGAAGAAACTCAAAACCGCATCCACGTTTGCGAGACCCGCA
The DNA here is from genome assembly GCA_011170035.1 of Teleogryllus occipitalis. NCBI lineage: Eukaryota > Metazoa > Arthropoda > Insecta > Orthoptera > Gryllidae > Teleogryllus > Teleogryllus occipitalis. The sequence goes on along the minus strand of BLKR01013034.1, from coordinate 3,589 downwards.
AATAAAAAATGCGCGAGTTGGCTGCAATGTGGTTGTTGGACGGAACTGGTCACGCTTCGAACGACGCTAAAGGCACCACGCCTGGAAGGTTTTTGTGACACACACACATATACGACGAGTTTGTCGTGAAAAGGGAAACGTTTCGTATTCATTTATTGAATTCTACTTTCGATATGATGTTTGTGTACGATGATATTTGCTTTCAAAAAGAACGAGGCTGCTCGTTTTGATCCAGCTGTGTTTGTAGAGGTCAATGTCGATGCACGAACTTGAGTTTGCCTTCAGACCCACAAAAGGCCGCTTTCAATTGATAGACCTTTTTTGTGATATCACAGAAAAAGGGAAGGAGACATGGCGCATTTAGAAGGCAACGTGAAAGCAATTTGCTTTGGTTTAATTGAGAGAATTCGGGGTTCATTTATTCACTGACTTTTTGCAAATCAAGGCAAGATGAAAAAAATGTTAATTTGGTTGGCGGAGTTTATTCATTGATGTTTAGAGTTGATTGATCTTTGAGCGTTACAATATCAGTGTACATTTTTTGTTTGATCTTACAGCGGAAACTTCAGATACATTGAAAGGTATATTTTTAAACATTCAAGGACGCTGTGCATGCATTCGCACAAAGCTAATTTTGAATATTGGATTCTTGTGTTTAAACTCATGGTAGAGTGTGATAGCAAATTAATGTGATATTACCGTAAAATTAGGCACATATTGCCGTATCGTTTTAATAGGAAATATGACAGTGAATGGTATTCAGTTGTGCTTGGACCTCGAAGCAGTGCACTTAAGAGCTGCGCTCCGCTGCTCCATGGCAAAACTTGTGCGTGGTGTTAGTGAAACCAGTATTTTGGTAGTTTGAAACTGTGATAGTTACAAGTCGGAATACTGTATCCTCTTTGTTATTAATAAGTGAAAAGGTTAATATAATTTAGCGAGCTAGAGGTGAGCCCACACCTCTTGACTCTGGCCTCGGACAAAGTGATATACGCCAGACATGGGGGAAGCTAACGAAGAAGAATATGTACCCTTTCCCTCAGATAAAGTGGCCGGCAAAATTCTATCTTCCACACCGCGCCGACAAACTTGGACACCCCTCGGCCTGGGAGAGGGCAGGGGGAGGGACGCGTTGACTAATCGCTAGCAGGTAGAACCACAGTTGTCTGTGATTGGTGCAACATCCCAAGGGGTGGAAAGGACGTTGCCTCAGGGGGAGGGGGCTAGTTTGTTTACGTACGAGGCGGAAATAAGTCATATTTCCTTACCGTTGGAGAGATTTTGCCTGCACGTTCGCCACGACGAAAAAATATTTCTCAGCGGGGGTTTCCGTCCAGAATTATTGTCAATTGACCCGTAAATATTTAACATTTTAGCAACAATTGATCTAACGTTTAGCAATCGATTTGTAACTCCAGTCGAAGTGCAATTTTCAGATGCTCATTTCAGGCACAATTTGCGGACCCTTCCCGGTCGTTCTAACGCATATTTCGAATTTGTTTATAAAATTATAAATTGTTGAAAAATTGTTAATTCACAATTTTCGGCTTTGGGGCATCGGGAGACCCTCCCCCTTTAGATTTGCAAAAGTTGGAAATTGTTTATAAATTTTCAATTGTTGCAAATTTTTTTATTGTCTCATCTGAGTGGCGTTTAAACGCGATACAAAATTCCGGAATTCGATCGGTGATATCATATTTCGTTCTCGAGATATATGTAATTGTTTATAAGAAATTAACATCTTAGAATGACCCCATTTGTTTTCACTTAACACAAGCATACTGAAAAAAACAGTTCTCCAATGTTGCGCTTTTGCTTGCTACGCTTAAAAAACACTTAGCTTATAAACAAATTCTGTGGCCAATTTAATTACGCTAAATCCGTCTTTTTATGGCGAGTATGAATATAACTTTTATTTTGTTTTCATATTCTCTTTTAAATGCTGCAATTTGCAAGTCGATATATTTATCAAATAAAGAGGAAACTGATTATATACAAATTATTTTTGAATGTGCATTACGTCGAAATGAGTGTTTCTGCTTTTCTATCAAAGGGATGTTGAGCAACCGAATAGCTGTATTATTAATTTTTTTCAAAGGCTACTTTTAAAACCGTGACTTAGAAACTATATGTTTCTCTTATTTACCCATTACCATTAAAAAAAATAGGGAAACATACTATTAGCTGTTTGCTGTAAACTGTATTGAATTGGATAAATGGAATGTTAAAGTTTTCAAATAAAGAAATATTTATTTTGTGTGTTGAAAGATCACATGAGTAGAATCACACATCACAATATTTACATAAGTATAGAAATTTCTAAATGAACGTATATAAACTTTAAGTTAATATTTTCAATTCAATTTATCATTCAATAAGTCAGGATCATCTTTCTAAAACTGTTAATTTGATGATTTCATTGTATAATATTCAAATCAGAGCTAAAAGCATCATGTGCTAAATCTACGCATTGTTAATACATATTTTTAAACAACATTAATATATTTAATATACATTTAAAAGGTTTTTTAGATTGGCGAACGTTTCAATGAAATTTCATGAATTCCTAAATGCTTGAAAATAAATACTTGTAAAATTAAATTATTGTAGCGTGTAAAAATATAACAAACTCACGTACTTGGTAAAACGAGTTGATACTACTAAAAGAAAGCAAAACAGATGTTATAACAATTCAAAGAGATTTAGCGTTTGTTTACAGTTTAGTAAATATCAATGCTCTAGCATTTTCCAGTGAAAATACGTAGAACGAACTTGGTGGTCTAGTTCAACCTTCAGCCTTCCCAACCCAGACTACATTTCAGTATCGTCAGAGTTCGAAGGTGGTTTGTTGGACGGTACTCTCCATTCTACGAAACTGCCGAAACCTTGAATTTTGCACGACCATCTGTACAGGAGAACGTAGCGGTTTATTAAACGGCGGGTTGTATTAAACGGAAAAATATCAAATAAACAATGTTAAAGGTCACCAGCTTAACATTGCCTTTACTATTTGAATGTTTTCAACATCCCCAAAACCTGCAAAAAACCCATGTTTTTACAGGTTATTAAAAAACCAATTCAATAAATATAAGCATTTATTCACGTTATTATTTTTAAAACACTCAAATATCTACGATGTTATTTGATTCATGTCTTCATCGAAGATCTGAGATTAAAAAACTTATAAGCAGAGAAAATTAAAGTAATTTTGAGTGATTGATGAAGTTGAATGATCAAACGAAATACAATGTTTCTTGCTTCATATAATGCTATCGTGTTTAACAGACATGTAATTACATGTGATACCTATATTTAAACATCCAAACTAATGAAAATTTTCAAAATTAAAATCATCAATAAAACGTTCATTCATCAGTAAGGATTATATTATTAAATACTTTTTTGAGATTCATGTGCTCCTGTGTGAATAACGTAGTAAACGTGATTCATATGATCCAGTTTCTCAGAATAATACAAAACCTGCTAGACACATACACTAAACATAATAGTTGTCAAATAGTTATTTACAACATGAGTATCATAAGATATCTTATTACAATACGAAATTGGAGAATTATCAAACAAGACT
>BLKR01013033.1:0-14157 GCA_011170035.1 Teleogryllus occipitalis | reverse complement strand
AAACAAGCTTACCAACTGAATCCTCTTCCTTATCTGAAACAACTCACTGAAATACTGATAATAAAAATCAAGAAAATAACTTGAAACGACTAAAAAATAAAAAGAAGCAAAACATAAACATAGTTGAATCAGACCAACAAGGTAACAATCCTGGAAAAAATATGGAAGATATGATAAGCCCAACAAAAGCTCTCATTGACAACAATCCAAGTTCTTTTCCCTTAACATACAAACAATTTCTTTTATTACTGGAAAATTTCTTGGGCTCAGCTGATTTCATTGCTATATTTGAAGATTATTCTAATGACATTCCAGCAATTATTAACATGCTCAAGGAAACTTCCTCAAAGGTAGATTTACTAGACTTACGAAGCTGCTGAAACAGTTACCTGATTCAGACTTGTCTTAGACTAAATCTAGTATGGGCAGCACATAATAATCTTTGTATAAAATCTGTCAGACAGTAATCACTCATATCTTTACCAATAAATTGGAACCAAAATTATGAAAATTGTTCAATGGATATCACTGCCTCCTATAAAATCTGCAATTACTGTGCAACAATATTAATCCGGAGATAATATGTATGTAAGACACCAATTTTAAATTTAATTATTCAGCCAATTTTAGTTATTATCAGTGCTATTATAAAAATAGAACAAACACTGAATATGCATCTGGTGGTGTTGCCGTATATGTCAAATCATCCATTCTGGCAGAGAATATCCAGATCAAGTCAGACTGGGAGGCCGTTGCTGTGAAAATTACCTTATCTAGTATATGTTTCCATATATGTAATTTATACATTCTCAACTGTCACACTCTAGAATACTCGGAACTTAGAGATATCCTTAAACAACTTTATTTATTTATTTTTTAAAATTTATTTTACATCAAAAAACAGTTAAAACTGCGTATGACGTGCTATGGGGAAAAGTGAATTGTGTGCACATTTTCAAAATTCTTCCTAAATCATCACTGATTACAGGTGATTTTCAAAAACTTTTCAAAAAATTTCTTAATCATCACTGATTACAGGTGATTTTAATGTTCATCACGCAGTATGGGGCTCATATAAGACTGACAAAAGGGGAATATTGCTAGAAACTTTCGTAGAGGATTCTAATTTGGTCATTATTAACACCGTGAGCCCACCCATTTCAAACTTAGCACAATGGTAAACTTGATGTCATCGATCTGTCCCTTGTTTCGAATCCTTTTGCCAAAAATGCACATAGAATGTACTTGAATACCCATATAATAGCGATCATTTTACAATTATCGACATCGACAGCCCTAGCTTTAATAACAATTATTTCTCACCCATTGACAGACAGAAATTTAACAAAGCGAACCTGTCCTTGTTTCAAGAAATTATCAGTTCCGACCAGACCAACTTCCGACTTGAGGATGTTTCTGGAGTTAATCATGCGGTCCAGGACTTCACTAATATTATCATGGAAACTGCTCACCAAGCTATTGAAAATTATCAAATTAAATGCCCGCTATCCGACGGTAGTTTGGCGCCGGATCTCATCATCAAGCGGAGGAAGATCCCCGCCACCTCCCGAGAAAAAAACATTTCCTAAACTGAAAGGACTAATGACCTTTGCAGCTGACGCGCCCGGAATCACTAATCAATTGCACTGACGATCAATTAACCCTGATAACGTACGTGTATGCAATTGCGTCATACTTGATAACTTGCTCTGCTAATGAACAATGGATTTTTTTCTGTTTGAGTACTTAACGCACACATCATGCGACTTGTGTCGTGCCACACACAGCCGGATAGTCATGGTGTCAACGAGCGTCTTCTGTAGTGCACTATTATTGCCTGTTTTAATTGCACTGACCAAAGTGATCTGTGAACAATTCTCCAGGGTTCCGCGGTAAATACGGAACTTCTCAGTGCTTCCTGTGCTAGGCAATTCGTCACGGTGTTTATTTTCATTATTCAGTACAGTGGGCCAGCGTATTTTTTCTTCTCTCTTTCAATGTCTCAGACGATATTATTGTATATTAAATTCATTTCATGAAATGTGTTTGTTGAAATGTGTTGTATGTTTGAGCCATGCATTTTGTCTAAATCCTGCACGATTGCGATCATCTTTCAACTGAAGTTGATTGATTGATTGATTTTCTCGTTTCTGGGCGAGTCTACTGCTCTGGTCATTATTCCCGTAAGTGTAGTGCACTTTTTCCTCGGGAGATGGCGGTGATCTTCCCTGCTGGATGGTGAGATCCGGCGCCGACCTATCGTCAGCTAGTGGGGTTTCCCCCTCACCAGTACTCTCCCACCAGCGGGGCACCGCCCCGGCCGGGACAATCTCTAAGCTCCTGACCGGGCTCCCGGAAAATGTGGTAGTGTAGTGCATGTTGGTGTGTGTACGGGGAGACGATAGGACAAGGAAGAGGAAGGACAGATCGCGCGCGGTCCGTGGCCCGTTTGTTAGGGGACTGCTCCGGCATTCGCCTGGTGTTGATCGGAGAAACCACGGAAAACTACCGGTCAGATCAGCCGGCCGCTAGAATTCTCCTCCAGACAGCGACCTAGCTGAAAAGCTAGATCCTGCCGCCGTCAGGGCTCGAACCTGCGACCTCCCGGTTAGAAGGGCTCCAGTGACATCAGTTGATGCATTTGCCTTCAACTGTTTATTGCTCAAGGGAGGGGGAAGCAAGGTCATCGTTCAAGAAAAGTTGCGCGAATAGTACTGATGTGAAAGGAGCGTGCTGAAGTGAAAGGAGCGTGCTGAGGTGAAATGGACGTGCTGAGATGAAAGGGGCTTGCAGAGGTGTAATGGACGTGCTGAGGTGAAAAGAGAATGCTGAGAGGAAAGGGGCGCGCTGAGATGAAATAGGCGGGCTGAGGTGATAAGGGCGTGTTGAATTGAAATGGTCGTACTGAGGTGAATTGGACGTGCTGACGTGAATTGGGCGTGCGGAAGTGAAAGGGACGTGCTGAAGTGAAAGGGGCGTGCTGAGATGAAAGGGGCATGTTGACATGAAACATGCGGGCTGAGGTGATAGGGGCGTTCTGAGACGAATGTAGTCTGTTGAGGTGAAAAGAACGTGCGGAGGTGAAAGTGGCGTGCAGAGATTAAAAAGGGCATGTTAAGGTGAAAGGGGTATGGTGAGGAGAAAGGGGTGTGCGAAGGTGAAGGGGCCGGGCTCCTATCACCGCCGGTGATTGAGACGAGCGGAGGTGAAGGGCAAAAGTATTTGTTTTGTTACAATTTGAATATTCAGATTAAAAGTTAACCACATAAAGAAAGCTGAAAAGGAATCGAAATGGGCAGAGAATTAACATTTATTATGGACATAATTGTCTGTACAATTACAATAATGTAGATCTTGGCTTCTCCACAACAGCAACGTTCCACAGCATTCTCACGCATCCCCCGTGACTTCAATAGGTGTTCACAATGGTGCAAAATACAGCAACGTGGGCCATGTCGCAAGTCTGTGTCGGAAACTTTTGTAGAGCTGCAACACAAGCAAAACATTTTAATGCTATTATTACTAGGGAACGGAATTTATTATAATGAAAGAAATATATACACAATATATATATATATATATATATATATATATATATATATATATGCATTTAAATTTCCAAACTACCTCCTCCGACTGTTAGAAGGTAATTATCTTCATGCTCAAGTGAGCATTGTTTGGGGAGCCACTATGCATGTAGGCGATTTTCTGCAGTTACCGGATGCGAGTAATACAATCGCATTAACGAAACAGCAGTACACACCTTTCCCTATACTACGTCTGTTAATACGTATTTATGCACGTAAATGAGAAAGTAAAAACTGGCTGAGGTTGGTAATAGGTCTTAAGTAATAGTACCGTTGGTTTTCAAATACGTCCTAGGGTTCGAGCTCCGACGGTGACGGATTGGCAATAATTGCTAGATAGATCGAATTCAGTCACTGTCTGGAGGGGATTTCTAGCGGTCGGCAGCTCTGGTCGCGAGTTTTCTGTGATTTCTCCGATCAACAGGCCAATGCAGGAAAGATCGCGCGCTGTCCGTGGCTCGTTTGTTAGGGTACTACTCCGGCATTCGCCTGGGGTTGATTAGGCTCCCGACCGGTCTCCCGGAAATGTGGTAGTGTAGTGCATGTTAGAGTAAGAGTGTGTAAGTAAGAGGTGAGGATAGGTGTAAAATGAGGAAGGAAAGATCACGCTTGCGGTTCGTGGCTCGTTCGTTAAGGTACTACTCCGGCATTCGCCTGAGGATGATTAGGCACCCGACCGGTCTCCCGGTAGTGTAGTGCATGTTAGTATAAGAGTGTGGAAGTAAAGGGTGAGGATATGTCAAGAATGAGGAAGGAAAGATCGCGCGCGGTCCGTAGCCCGTTTGTTGGGTTACTACTCCGGCATTCGCCTGAGAATGATTAGGCTCCCGACCGGTCTCCCGGAATATGTAGTAGTGTAGTGTATGTTAGTGTAAGTGAGTGTAAAAAGATGAGGATAGAACAAGGAAGACGAAGGAAAGATTGCGCTTGCGGTTCGTGGCCCGCTTGTTAGGGTACTACTCCGGCATTCGCCTGAGGTTGATTAGGCCCCCGACCGGTCTCCCGGAATATGTGGTAGTGTAGTGCATGTTAGTGTGAGTGTAAAAAGATGAGGATAGAACAAGGAAGACGAAGGAAAGATCGCGCTTGCGGTCTGTGGCCCGTTTGTTGGGTTACTACTCCGGCATTCGCCTGAGGATGATTAGGCTCCCGACCGGTCTCCCGGAATATGTGGTAGTGTAGTGCATAAAAAAATAAGGATAGAACAAGGAAGACGATGGAACGATCGCGCCCGGTCCGTGGCCCGTTTGTAAGGTTACTACTCCGGCATTCGCCTGAGGTTTTGATTAGGCTCCCAGAGCGCTTGGCGGTGGGCGGGCGGGTGCTGGCTCACCTTCCGCCCTGCAGTTCTTGACCACCTCCTCCGCCTTGGAGAGGCGGCGCTCGTCGTCGGCGAAGATGGCGCGGTAGGGCTTCAGTATCTCCTCCTCCGACGCCAGCGTCCCCTTGCTCATCATCCCGATTTTGTCCATCACGCACGCCAGCAGGCACTGCCACGCAACCACACTTTTACTAATGTCGTAATAATGACAATAATAACAGATAAATGGCTCGTTTCGAGTAGTTTTGAATCATATAGGATCAATCTAAGGAGGATACCAGGAATCCAGACATTTGTACAATATATAGCTTCCTTTCTTAATTCCTGGTGTCCTCGTAAGATTGATCCTCTATGGTCCAAAAGTACTTGAAACGAGCCAACTATCTGCAACATTAAAATAGGATCATGAGGAAGAAATTCAACGACTCCGATAATAATAATAATAATAATAATAATAATAATAATAATGATGATAATAATAATGATAATAATAATAACTGCAGATCCGGTGGCTGAGATTCGCCAAGGCCGTAGTGTTAGAGAGATAGATATTTATTATTCTGCAGGTAGGTATATACAACCTGGTGGCAGAACTCTACAATTTACACATTACTAATATTATCTTAAAATTATTTAACAACGTAACTTTAAATTATTTAAAGACATAATAATAATAATAATAATAATAATAATAATAATAATAATAATAATAATAATAATAATAATAATAATAATAGCGTGTTGTAGCGATCTCGCATAGAAGTACCGTTGGTTCGAGTCCTGCCTCGGGCGTGGCTGAATTTGTGTTATTTAACCCCTTATCATCACCATATTATTGATCTTAATTGACATCGTGAAGATTGTACTGAGAGAAAAAGTATATAAATCGTAAATTTGACTTACGTCCTGTCAATGTGTGTTAATTATTTTATATTATTTGAATTCATTGGGTCAGTTGTTGATTAAGGATAGTGTAATAATAATTAAGGATAGTTTAATGATAATTTGTCAATACATATAACAGTTAACAATGGTTTTCCTCATTATTGAATCGTCTGTTTATATTGCTAATTAAATACGAGGTCAACCGGATACACATGATTTCTGACATGGAGTGACTGAAGCACGTGGTCCTGACACAACACGTTTTTCATTCACTTAGTTTCGAGCCGTGGCCCTGATCAGACGTGGCGTGCAGTGGACCTGTGGGCTGTAGCAACTCCATGCTGGAGTTGGTCTGGAGGCAGACATCAAGTTTGACCGTCTTGTATATTAGTAATATGTGTATAGTTTATATTACTTTTGGTTTTTCACATATGTTGATTCAGATATATATGGTGTGATTATAAATAATATTGTTCAGATAAGTTGTCTTCATTACTTGTGTTGTATGTGTTTACTGTAGCACTGAGGAAGGAATTGGATATTCCGAAACGTTGGCAAACTAATGTTTTATCAATTGACCAATCCCGTGATCCATATCCCACAATTTAGTAATGGTCGTGAATTCCACAATGATGAGTAATTTGTTATTAGGAAGAGTTGTTCACTTTTTGCTCTACTTATTTATTTTGTATAAATGATCTTTGCTGTCCGGGTGACGCCGCGTCGAAGGCTGTGTTGCCGACGTTTCGACCATCTTATCGTGCTCTTCCTCAGGGCTGGTCTGCTGGTTTTGGCAGATCATTCCTGAGGAAGACCACGAAAAGATGGTCGAAACGTCGGCAACACAGCCTTCGACGCGGCGTCACCCGGACAGACATGATCATTTACATGACTCTGGCCGCGGAAGCCTACGACTTCATTTATCTATTTTGTATATCTGATTTCGTAAGTTCCCACACGTTTGCATACAAAATATTAAATTGAACATGCTGGCTTTTAATGATTTTTATTCTTAATTAGGAAGAATATGCATTTTAATTCGCAATGTTTTTCATAGCGACCACGTGAATATTATTTTATATAAAGTGTTTTATGAATTGTTTTAAATTATGAAAATTATTAAAAATATGAAAAATGAATTGTTTTTAATCCAAACATAACTTTCTAAACATACAGATGAAGATCCACGTTGTCGCGGCAGGAAGTAATAAGAGCCAAAATTTATTGCTTATTTGTCCTTGAAAATAGATTTTATTACATGGGAGTTTTTTTGTTTTTTTTCTCCCTTTCAAAATTCAAAATTTATTGCTTATTTATCCTTGAAAATCGATTTTATTACATGGGAGTTTTTTGTTTTTTTTTCTCCCTTTCAAAATTCAAAATTTATTGCTTATTTATCCTTGAAAATCGATTTTATTACATGGGAGTTTTTTTGTTTTTTTCTCCCTTTCAAAATTCAAAACTTAAGTAGTATATATTTAGTGTAGGGATCACAGAATTTTGAAAATGTGCACACAATTCACTTTTCCCCATAGCCCGTCATACGCAGTTTTTAACTGTTTTTTGACGTAAATAAATAAATAAATAAATAAATAAATAAATAAATAAATAAATAAAGATGTATACAAGCTTATGACAGGTGTACGGTAAATAATTACTTTCGGAGGAGTCATCATTATATCATTTTTATGTAATCTTTTGATCGTGGGTATGTATTTACATGGCGCTTACCTTGCCCTTGTTTCCTTCGATTCTCGTTTCGATTGGTTTCCTTCGTGAACAGCAATTTCTAGAACTAGCTGCATTTATTGTACTGATATCTGTGATTGTCATTGCAATTCCAAGGTTCTCTATAACATTTTGAAATAAAGTTTGCCAACAGTCCTTATTGTAAACTCACCTTGCCTTCTGGAGTGACGTCCTTTCTCAGATGAACAGCCGTTTCCACATCCTCTGAAAATTACAGAAAAAAATAGTTCATAATTTTTTATACAATAATTCGAAATTAACAAACTGAGAATATTCCCCATTAAACATATCACTCAGCGAAAGGTTTTAGTCTTTTCGATTACATTACAAGTCGTCTAAACATAAGACTAGAGTTACAATATTCGAATGGGTGTAAAGAGAAACAAATGAGTTTAAAATGCAGGACAAATTAGAACAATGGCTAGTAACAGATACGTACGCTCCGGAATTGCGTTCCGGAATATGATCCTTTTTGAGGATTTTGTATTTCACCGCCGACTTAGCAGTAAGCATACACTTACCTTTTAATTATACCATATAGGTAACACCACACTGTTTCGTTAGTGCCTAAACTATGCCGAAATGGACTTCCATGTATCGAACTTCTATATAAATCTTTTTTCTGTCCCTTGAGAATTTCGTTTCAAAATTTTTATATAAATTGAAAATTATTACTATATACCGAACTCATTTTTGAACTTGACTATTTTTTTTCTTCATGAAATAAAAATGTACAGTACACACTGTAAATTATGGTTAGAAAAATTAGTATTATTTAATCTGAAAGTAGACTATTTCTATTCGAGAAAATATAACAATATAACTTCCTTCTGAGCCTTAGTCTAATTGAATTAACGTTTTACACTCTTTAGTATATCCAGTTCTTCTCGTTCTTATGAAGGTCACTCCTGGTGTCTCTCCCGATGGGAACATTTTAGTCGTGGGAATGTGGTCACCAAAGCTCAAGGACACACCGACCACAGTAGCTTCAGTTATGCTGTCAGCACTAGCTGTCAAAAATGATCCTTTCTTATAAAAATCGCTCTATACGAGCTTAAGAAAAGAGTTCGAAATGTCGAAACGAAAATCCCCTAATGTTAAAGAAAAATCAATATAATTTCATGTTTAATTAATGTACCACATGTTCAATCAATAAATTGATTGATTGATTTTTTGGTGTTTCCGGGCGCGTCAACTGCTTTGGTCATTAGTCCCGTTAGTGTAGTGCATGTTTGTTCTCGGGAGATGGCGGTGATCTTCCCCCGCTCGATGGCGAGATCCGGCGCCGACCTACCGTCGGCTAGTTGGTTTTCCCCCTAACCAGGACTGTCCGCCTACGGGGCACCGCCCCAGCCGGGACAAGCTCTAAGCTCCCGACCGGTCTCCCGGAATATATGGTAGTGTAGTGTATGTTAGTGTAAGTGTGTGTGTGTAAGGGGAGAGGATAGGACTAGGAAGAGGAAGGACAGCTCGCGCGCGGTCCGTGGCCCGTTTTGTAGGATACTGCTCCGGCATCCGCCTGGTGATGATAGGAGAAACCACGGAAAACTACCGATCAGAGCAGCCGGCCGCTAGAATTCTCCTCCAGACAACGACTGAATTCGACCTAGCTGAAAAGCTAGTGTCGAAAATCCTGTCGCCGTCAGAACCCGAACCTAGGACCTCCCGGTCAGAGGCGCTGCAGACAAACTAATGTTTTTACATCCTGGTGCCGTTATTGACCCCACGTCACCATTACCGTCTCAGGTACGTCAGGATCGCCCATTCTATTTTCAAAGTTTCCAATCAACATTTTGATCGTATACGATTGATACACACATATGTATGCATGATACATATGTAGACACCTATAAAAAAATAAAAAAAGAATAATAAAATCTAGTTTCAGGCTAATTCTTACGCCCAGTTGGTTCATCAGAATATGGATTTACAAAAATTCAACTCTTTCCTCCCATGTCACAAAGAAAGTGAAGGTCGTCTTTTTATTATCTACTATTACAACATCATTCAAAAGAACAGAATCAGCGCAATGAAATAATATTTTTTAATAATATGAAAGGGGGAGTTGATTCCTTACACCACAAATGCGTCACATTAGCGCGAGTTGTCGCACACACAGGAGGCCAAAGGCTTTGTTCTATGCTATTATCGATATCACCGGGGTGAATGCTCGTGTTCTGTGTATTTCTGTGAAAAATAATACAGAAATATCACTTTTGACTTCCTAAAACCTTTTACTAGAGTACTCGTCCTATCTGAACGAAAGGCTTATCAATGAACAATTACCTTTTACAAAAACAATTAAAACACCAATTACAATACCAATTACAACAACCTTTTACTAGAGCACTCGTCCTATCTGAACGAAAGTCATTTCAGTGAATAATTACCAAGAAAACTGCGGCTTCTGGTAGCATGAATGATGATGAAGGAAAATTCCAGCCTGACAACATACTGAAAATACTTCAAATAAAAAAGAAAGATGCGTGCCTTGTGTTCAAGGCCAGAATAAAAGAAATTTCTTTATTCTGAGTTTCCTGTGATCGTCCAGAGTGTCAAAACAGTTGATATCTTGTTTGCCAGAAATGCGGCGAAGCTAATTTTTAGACATTGTCAAAATTGTGAAATAGTTAGATAATTAAGTTTTGTTCATGCACATTAATATTTATTAGCCTTCTGTTCAATTTCAAGTGTAACTTTTCATGATATCTGTATTTCTTTTGGCAGCAAAGAAGTTCAAAATACAGCCTGCAAAAGCATTACAATCATGAGTACTCAAACTAAAAATAGTATCTTATATGAAAAATATGCATCATTTAACAATAGATTTGCTTAGTAATGTATGCAGAAAGTGTCCTGAACACCAATACAAAAGTTTTGGGCCACAAAGTTTGAAATAAAGGTTATTTTATAGTTTTAAAATATGTGGTGCCATTTTTGACCGTACGTCACCATCAATAAGTTGCACGTCACCATTTGAGGGTTAAACAATTGACCCTCATTCATGCTCGCCGTGAACCTGAATTTTGTCTTTTAAACAAAATCACAAAAATACAAAATCAAACTAGTTTGAACTAGTGATCTCGTCATATTTACATTTAACCCTTTATTGCGTTTTTTTAAAATATTTACTTGCAATTATTATTTTTTTACATTTATTTATTTATTTTAATTAAGGGAAAAAAATTAAAAAAATCAGAAGTAAATATTGCTTGAGAAAGACAATGTTTTTTTACTCCTCCAACAAAATGTGCTATATTTCACGATTTAAAAAGTGTACTTATTTTCCAATCGTTTGTGATAAAAGAAGTGTCAAACAAGTCAATAAAATAAGTATCATTCGTATTTTAGTTTTATTATTCGCCTAAAAACGTTTCGTTTCTTATACACGGAAACAGTATGTTACCAGGAAGTTCTGATCCCCGACGCCACTAGATTACTATCACTTTATCTCGTTATCTCATCGCGTTTACCGCCTAACAATGCAAAAGGTGACATAATCGCATGATGTACTCACGTGTAATATGAAATAGTTCATAAAATCGTTAGAGCGCATTTATGACCAGAAAAAAATTGTTACAGCTGAGTTACACTATGCAATAAAGGATGAGAGATTAATAAAAAAATAATTATTACGTTGCCGGATATTTTGTAATTAAAAATGATATATTTAATTGCATAAATTTTAATAAAAAAGCAACCCCCTACTATTCTGACTGGATTGTAACCAACAATTAGGAGCTCGTAAGTTGTTCTGATATGCAAGTCTCTATGACGTCATGGGATTTGCTGATGGTAGCCTCAGAGGGAAGGGGAGGGGATACTGAAACGAGGTGCGTTTCCCACAGACCATCGAGATTTGAAGGTCATCTGTCAAACAAATCCAACAGTTCATTTTCATCCTTGCACTCTCCTTCACCTCGCGGAACACACAGGCCCCTCGGTGAGCCTCAGGGCCGAAAAGTGGCTCTATTCTTCACAGAAATAATTAAAAATATTAACAGTAACTGCTCTTAATTTGCTTTCTCATTGTAAATTCTCTCTAATTTTTAAAAAACCCTAATGTTTAAGGAATTACTGAAAATGTTTAAGCTCTTACTATTAAAATGCATTGTTAATATTTAATGTCATTGTTAAGCTCAACATGCGACATGGACTGATTTTATTTGCGACATGGAAAATATATGAACTTTTATTAAAATGTGTGCAAAGACCTGCCGTATATCGAAGTGCGTAAATCGCCATGCGCCGTCGTCTTACAGCTGTATTCTTTTAAGTCACTCCGGCAGAACACCCCCCCCTCCTTTATATAGAGCGATTTTCCTAAGGATGAGCCAAAGTGACAGCTAGTGCTGGCAACATAACTGACGGTTCTGTGGTCGTCGTGCCCTTGGGCCCACTAGACTCCCTTCCCGCATTCGTTTGCTGTTGGCTAACTTGTAAATGGCTTCCACGCTTCCTTTTGTGATGTCCTCGTCCGACAAAAAATATAGTGCGCCATGAGAAAAAATTGAAATTAGGAAGTGCAGTGTTATGTGCTCTTCTGTAAAAATTCTTTTTTTCTTTATATATTACATTGAATTTACTTTTTGTGTGATAAATATTATGTTTATTTTAAAACCGATACTTGCGAGATGCATACCGATGCACGTGGTTCCGGCCTTTGTGCTGTTGTGTGGCGAGCTGCAATTGAGAGCTTTCTATTTACATTCGTGGCAGTTTTTTTTAATGAGTTTGAGAGCATGTTAAGAGATTTTTCACATACGATATAAAATTTAAATATTTCCCAGACTCGCGTACGTGCATATATTTAAGCGAAACTCTTAAACTTCTGCATAGGGATGTTTTAACAGGAGCCATTAGCACTTTACGAAGGGGCGTAGCTGAACAGCTGTCGCGGCGGAGGGATACTTCCCTGAAATACATGTGATATTAACTTGTTTTCGCGAACTGTCACTTTGGCTCATCCTTAGGAAAATCGTTCTGTATTTGAGGTATTTCCGCTGTAATTCATACGAAACAATAGTGACTCAAATTTCATGTCAAACTGTGTATCCAGCATGGTGAGTATTGCGAGTAAGAATTGACTAAGAGCCAGGAATCATTTGTAAAGTAATGCAATTATCAATAGAGGGAAGACGAAAAGGTACAGATAATTACTAGTATTTAGGTAGTTCTGAAACAAAATAGTACGTACAGAAATGTAGTATGGAGTCGAAATCCTCTGAATGGATCTCTCCTGACTTTCGTTACTTGTATTTCAACAATTATTACTAACGAAACTAAATAAAGAAATAATGTTTCTTACCCAATGCAAAGTAATTCACTTTCGTTTAGTTTCAGTAAAGAAACGAAACTGTCCTCAATGATCTGTTCTTTCTGTAACGAAACTTAACTCACGCAAAAATAATTTTGTTACCGCGGCGCAGAAACGAAACGTATAGTTTCAATTCTGTTGCCATCCTTGATTTTTGATTATGGAATTTAGTTACAAATTATCATTATTTAAATCTTTCTAATCCTTTGCATAAGTATATCACACGCTAAGAAAAGTCCATAGTTTTTAGCTGTTTATTAAAAACCCATGGACACAAAACCCTGAAAGTGTGGATACAAAATTACATCGAATCCTTACGAAGAAAACTACATCCTACATCGAAAAGATTTCAGTAGAAAAAAAATAAAAATTTGCAGATTATGACATACAAAAAAAAAAAGATTATTGCAACACATTACAATCTCGAATAACTCGCAAGTGCCTAGCCTGTAGGCCTTTTACACTAGGTCTTTTACACCAGGTTTGCGTGTTTCATGGGGAATCAAATTTTTTTGAGGTCAACTAAATTCTGAAGATGTGTTTTGGAGGTCGGGTAGATGACAAATGGGGACAGTTCCCGTACAGATGAAGGATAGATGAGTGACAGTGTGTAAATCAAGGGGGAAAGATTGGATCCGGATTATGTTCTCAGGCAGTATTCTACAAAATACGACATTTATGATCGTTTTTTTCCCTTCAATTTTGCATTTTTAGTTCTTTTCGGTATCTCCTCTCCATAGCATGGGTGGACAGAAAAGAGAAGACGAAATCAACGTAAAATTAAATCGAGGGAAAATACCGAAATGATCTTTCAGGTTAAAATTAAAATGAACTATTTTATTTTCTGTTAATTTTTATCTCAATGCTCAGCAGTATTGGAATGGGTTCTCTGGCACAGTACCTGGTCTCTAATTCTGTGAATCACATTTCGGGGCTGGGTGTTCTCAGTTGGATAATACATTAAATCAATTTTCAGTTTTCATACAATTATTAGTTACAAAGGACAGAGTTTTGGCAGAGTTCGGATGGTATATACTTATTTACACGTATACCTAAGAATAAATACTTAGGTACACGTATACCTAAGAATAAATACTTAGGTAAGGGAAAAGATAACTTTCTCTCTAGTCTGAAACATCTACTAATGGCGCACTTTTTCTTGATACTCCAGCTGGGGGTGCGGGGAGAGGTGGGTTCCGTCTATGTCACGGCAGGGCTGTCAACTTTATTGATAGAAAACTCGGCGTAATAACTTGTCTTGGACTAGATAGCTATGAGAAACAACAGAAGATTTTTTT